>CAUYLG010045827.1:0-93845 GCA_963573385.1 Cacajao melanocephalus | reverse complement strand
CATAAATTAGGTCACATAATCCCATATTTCTTGGAGGCTTTGTTCATTTCTTTTCACTCTTTTTTCTCTAATCTTGCCTTCTCGTTTTATTTCATTGAGTTATCTTCAATCTCTGATATCCTTTCTTCTGCTTGGTGGATTTGGTATTAAAACTTGTGTATGCTTCGTGAAGTTCTCATGTTGTGTTTTTAAGCTCCATCAATCCATTTATATTCCTCTCTAAGCTGTTTATTCTCGTTAGCATTTTGTCCAATCTTTTTTCAAGGTTCTTTGTTTCTTTGCATTGGGTTAGAACATGATCTTTTAGCTCAGAGAAGTTTGTTATTACCCACCTTCTGAAGCCTGTTTCTGTCAAGTCATCAGACTCACTCTCCATCCAGCCTTATTCCTTTGCTCCTGAGGGGTTGTGATCCCTTGGAGGAGGAGAGACGTTTTGATTTTGGGTGTTTTCATCCGTTTTGTTCTGGTTTCTTCCCATCTTTGTGGATTTATCTACCTGGGGTCTTTGTGGTTGGTGACTTTCAGGTGGGCTGTCTGAGTGTACGTCCTTTTTGTTGCCGATGAAGTTCGTTCTTTCTGTTTCTTAGTTTTCCTTCTAACAGTCAGGCACCCCTGCTGTAGGACTGCTGGAGGTCCACTCCAGACCCTGCTTGCCTGGGGATCACCTGCAGCAGCTGCAGAACATTAAGGGTTGCTGCCAGTTTCTTCTTCTGTTATCTTTGTCTCAGAAGGATACCCACCAGATGTCAGCTTGAGCTCTCCTTTATGAAGTGTCTCTTTGATTATATGGGGAGCTGCTTGAGGAGAGTCTGTCCCTTAGAGGAGCTCAAGTGCTGAGCTGTGAGCTCCATTTTTCTGTTCAGAGCTGCTGGCCAGGTATGTTTAAGTCTGCTGCAGTGGGACTTATAACCTTTTTTTCCCAGGTGCTCTGTCCCAGGAAGGTGGGGCTTTAAGTTCCTGTCATTCTGCTGGCTTTTTTCAGAGATGCCCTGCCCAGCAAGGAGGTAGCCTAGTCACAGTCTGCCAGCAGAGGTGTTGCTGAGCTGCTGTGGGCTCTGCCCAGCTGCTGTGTTATCTGCCCAGCTGCTGTGTTAACTTCCTTGCAGTTTTCTTTATAGGGGTATAGTTAGAACTACCTCGGTAATGGTAGTTTGCCTCAGTAATGGTGGACTGTCTCTGTAACGGTGGACTGCCTCGATAATGGCAGACGCCCTTCCACCCACAGAGCTGGAGCTTCACAGGTCCAGCTATGCTTGTTGTGAAACTCAATCCAGAGCATTTCAGATTGCTGGTCTTTGTAGGGGTGGGACCAGCCGAGCCAGATCACCTGGCTCCCAGTTTCAGTCCCCTTTTTTTCAGTTGAATGGGCGACTCTGTCTCCTAGGCATTCCAGTCGCCAGTTGAAACGGTGTCGGGATTTGTGTGAGTTTTTGTGTGGAAACCCACTGTGCTGGCTGAAACAGCAGCGCTGGAGACTCATGGCACTTTTCCACCCGGGAATCTCTTGGTCTTTGGGCAGTAAAAATTCGTTTGGAAATGCAGTGGTCACTCACCCTCTCTGTTTTCGCTGGGAACTGAAATCCAGAGCTGTTCCTATTCGGCCATCTTGGATCTCGGTAAAATAGTTTTTATCTTGAACATTTCAATGTATTTCAGAATGTTTGCAGATGTCTTTTATTTTACTGATATATATATACACACACATATATATATATACACATATATATATATATATACTTGTTTCATACTTTTGTCACCTTTCTTAAGAATTTAATTTAATAGCATTTTTTCTGATCTTTTTGAAGTACTAAATGCATATTTTTATTTTCATGATCTTTCCAGATTTATACCTTTTTTTCTCACAATAAACATTTCTCACTGAAAAGAACACTTGAGCAATTTCCTCTGTCTGAATTTTTATTAATTTAATTAAAATTGAGCTACGCAAGATGGCAGTCTTAGCAGTACATGACAACTAGAAAGTAACTTATTACATATGAATTCTTTCACAAATTAATCAGGTATATGATTGACATGATTTTTAAGTAGCATCTTTGTGCATATTTATGCTCACAACTTCCAATTTTTGAGATAGAATTTAGCCATTCCCTAATACCTCATTAAATTTTCCTCTTTTGGGCATCTCAGCCATTCTAGAAGTGTATTAATGCCTTTAATGCTTTCTCTGCTTTCATTCACAGAGTAAAAGCAGCTGATCATCTGTAATTGTAATACTACTGTAAAAAAATAAATAGTTGTACTAAAATAATTTAGCTTAGAACATGTAGAATTTTCTTATGTCATTGAGGTAAATGGGAAGTAACTCCTGAGGTGGGAGGTGTTTATTATGGATTTTACTTTGTTTATCTTCAGGAATGGACCAGATCGCAGTTGTCTAAAATGTCAGAGGTTATTTTTGATTTATTCATGAATTGAACTTGGGCATTTAGTGAATGCTTAAACCTAATTGAGTGATTGCATCAGAATAACAAAAATAAAAAACTAAATTATCTGAAGGCTCCTGTTATTTTTATTTATTTATTTATTTATTTATTTATTTATTTATTTATTTATTTTTGACATAGAGTTTCGTTCCTGTTGCCCAGACTGGAGTATAGTGGTACAGTCTCAGCTCACTGCATCCTCCGTCTCCTGGGTTCAAGTGATTTTCCATCCTCCGCCTCCTGAGTAGTTGGGATTACAGGTGCCTGCCACCACGCCTGCTAAATTTTGTATTTTTAGTAGAAACAGGGTTTCACTATATTGGCCAGGCTGGTCTTGAACTCCTGACCTCTAGTGATCCACCCACCTCGGCCTCCCAAAGTGCTGAGATTATAGGCGTGAGTCACTGTGCCCGGCCTGAAGGTTCTTCTTAAACTTATTATGATCATGAAGTCAGTCTTTTTAACACAAATAAATGCTTAGAAAGTCAAGACTTGTAATTTTGAAAAAATACATTTAAAAATATACAGCTTTCTGGATCTATATCCTTAGAAGTATTTTATATGTCTTGTCATTCACGGTTTTTGAATTGCTTGAATGTTTTTTCTGGTTTACCTACACATTCATAAAGTTTGGTTGTACTAGAGTGCTAATTTTTCCACTATCTGCATTTTATGCTGTTACTGTTGAATTAGTTAATTTTATTCTTCTTTGCCAGAGATACTGGGTATTAAGCAGTGTCAAAATGTCAACTCCAAAACCAGTTTTGTTTTGTTTTTTTTTTTTTACTATTTTTCTTCTATAATGTTAAATGATTCAATAAGAGCTTTTTTTTTTTTTTTTTTTTTTTTTAGACAGAGTCTCGCTGTGTCGCCACGTGCCAGGCTGGAGTGCAGTGGCGTGATCTCGGCTCACTGCAACCTCCACCTCCCGGGTTCAAGCAATTCTCCTGCCTCAGCCTCCCGAGTAGCTAGGACTACAGGGGCGCATGTAGTCCACCATGCCCAGCTAATTTTTGTATTTTTTTTAGTAGAGTCGGGGTTTCACCATGTTGGCCTGGATGGTCTCCATCTCTTGACCTCGTAATCTGCCCGCTTTGGCCTCCCAAATTGCTGGGATTATAGGCGTGAGCCACTGCGCCCAGCCAAGAAGAGCTTATTACAGTTGGATTCTGGAAGTGAATTTTTATCAGATATGACTATAACATGTTACTGGTTACTCTTTGCTTAAAGCAAATTATAAGTTTTAAAGACATATTTTTCCCCCTTTGGCTGGAATAGAACTGGACTCCTACTTGACCCTATTCCAAATAGAGATGTTCTGTAAGTACCACATTCCCAGGGACATGGCTTAATCTTACATACTGTGACCATAAATTATAGCATTTTTACTTGAATGTGTGCTACTGTTAAAGCAGTTGCCATAGTAAACAGTTTGAAAATTTTTGTAACAATAGGTGTTTACCCCCAAATATTATAAGAGACAACATAGGCAGTGATCATAATTCCACTTAAACATTTTTCACTGGATGCCAAAACTTTCATCTTCATGTGTTTCCAAGACTGTTAAGAAAGTAAGTGACATAATATGTAGCTATTTTGCAGATAGCAAAATATAAATGGTGGTATTACTAGCAAAAAAATTGTTTTCTGAAGGAACATTTTGACTAAAAATGGACACTGTAGTTTGTCTTTTCACCCTAGTACTGTGGAATAATTAGCTTTTACTTAAGAGTAACACCATTAAGTCTTTAGTAGAAAGAAGATAGTAAAGAAAACTGTCTCCTATTTCTATTCCTATTTTCAGTGCTCAATGATTACATACTGCTTTTTCCCAATTCTTAATAATTTTGGTATATTTTATGGATTGAATTATCTTCTGTAAATTATGTCTGGGTAAATTCTACTCTGCTATTTTGGTTGAAACAGTATCTGCAACTAGAAAAAAATGTTTGAAAGTTTCTTGATTAGTTGGATTGACTTGTAAATTGAGCATAATAGTTTACTACAAATAGTGGTGTATAAATAATAGCATAATAGTTTATAACAACTGTAGAATAGAAATCTTTTTTCTTTTTTTTTTTTTTAAGACGCAGTCTCGCTCTGTAGCCCAGGCTGGAGAACAGTGGCGCGATCTTGACTCATTGCAACCTCTGCCTCCCGGGTCCCGGTTCAAGCAGTTCTCCTGCCTCAGCCTCCCGAATATCTGGGATTACAGGCACACGCCACCATGCCCAGCTAATTTTCGTATTTTTAGTAGAGACAGGGTTTCACCGTGTTGGCCAGGCTGGTATTGAACTCCTGACCTTGTGATCCACCTGCCTCTGCCTCCTGAAGTGTTGGAATTACAGGCGTGAGCCACCGCGCCTGGCCAGAAATCTTAATATAATATTTCACAAAATGATTCTTGAATTGAGTTTTTAAATAGTGATTTAAATTTCATAACCTGAGGAATTTAAATAAAGCCTTATTGATGTCTAAAAACTGTTAAACCTTATTGATGTCTAAGAACTGTTAGCAGGTATACCAATTGCTCACCTAAGTTTTTATTTCTTCCCTCAATTGGTTTGTTTTCTTCTCTGCTTTATTTCATCCTTCATCCATTGATTGCCCTGCCCTAATAACATGTTTTCTCCTTTGTGGCAATGCTGATTGCATTTTCATTTCATTGAAGTCATGGTTGTCAGGAATTGGCAAAGTATATAATATGCCTTATAGCTGTGATAACAAAAAGGCAACCTTATCTTTCTAGATAAGCACTGTTCAGTATGACTTTGATGATGGAAGTTTTCTGTATCTGCACTGTCCAGTAATGGTAACCCCCGGCTGCATGTCGCTGCTGAGCACTTGAAGTATGATTCATGAATCTCAGGAACTGACTTTTTATTTTTATTTAATTTTAAGTTTAAATAGCCACATATGGCTAATGGCTACCACATTAGACAACAGTTGTAGATGATCAGATTTAATTGCATCATTTGTTCTCATAGGCCATATATAATTTTTGTATACATGGACTTTTATCCTACAAGTAAAGAAATTTAAAGGAAATTTCATGTTTAGAAAGAATGTTTCTGTACTAACTTGTGTTTTTATTCATATTTAGCATCAAAATGCCCTTTCTCAAAAGCAAAATGATTCCCAAATTGTTTAGATCACACTATTGTTTTGTCTTATATTCACATGGATGAAAATCATTTTACATTTTGCTTTAGAAACCCAAATCGGTCAATTGGTGTGGTTTTGTAAGATACATGTAGTTCTGTTAAGCCATTGTTGTGGTGTTCTCATGTTGTATGCTTGGCTTTAGTTTGTACTTTATTGCTTCCAGATTAAGCTGTGAGTTGCTATACTTGTCATTTTGCCAATATTTGCTTCCTAAAGTTGAGAGGACCAGAGCCAGGGCATGGAGTTGAATAAAGTTTGATGGTAACGAAGTAGCTTACAGTAAGATATATTCATGCTATGTTGAATTAACACACTAGTTTTGCAACTTTACAACCAGAGGTTTCATTTAATGCTGCCAAAATCATGGCATAGGGTACTGTGAGATAAACTTACTGCCTTACTCCTTGTCATCAACAGCGAAATGTACTGTCTTTGCTGCTTTTACTATACTCATGAATGTAAGAAA
Source organism: Cacajao melanocephalus (assembly GCA_963573385.1). Taxonomy (NCBI): domain Eukaryota; kingdom Metazoa; phylum Chordata; class Mammalia; order Primates; family Pitheciidae; genus Cacajao; species Cacajao melanocephalus. The sequence continues at coordinate 87,770 of CAUYLG010045827.1, read as the reverse complement.
GTAATGCCCTATTCCCATTAGTGGAAACTAATAAATACTGTACTTTTAAGGTTGATTTAATTAACGGGGGAATAGAGGAATATGGGACCAAAATAAATGAGACTTTCAGGAAAAGATTTAAAACAACAGTGATCTTAAAAAATAGGAAACTGAGGTTGAAGAGAAAATGGAGAGGCTAGATAATAGGTCAAAAACATTATTTTTAAAGAATCAATTGTCTTTAAATAAATGCCAGATACTTTTTGTGTATTGCCTGATATGATAGATTGACAGTATTCATATGAAAACAGTTTGAATTAATTAGACAAGTTCACTTTACCCGTGAGGGTGGGAAGTCAAGGGAAAGCCAGGCTCAGCTGCTATTTACGTCTCTGACCTAGGCTCCTGTTTGACTTAAGTCTGTCTTGATGCAGCAGCACAAGCCATCGAGGAGGCAGTGTCATTTCGCCGTGAACGCAGCACGTTTAGGCGCCAGGCAGTACGGCGCCGGCACAATGCAGGGAGTAACCCTACCCCTCCTACGTTGCTCATCGGATCACCCCTAAGGTATGGTATTTTCAATTCCACCAAGTTTAGCATGCATGTAACAGCCCTACTAATCTGTTCATTCAGTCCCAAGAAAGCATTTAAAGAGCTTTTTCTTTTCCTTTCTGTTTCTTTCCTACACATTTAAGCCCTTTTCAGCTTTTTCTGCATGTGACCATAAGCCTGTTGCATTATGCATGCTTTATGTTGCACTATTTAAACACAGTGATCAGATTGGTTTGTCAATTTTAAGTTGCAAATCACTTGAGGCCAGTTATAGGATGTATATAGTGACCTTAGTCAGCTTTCCTTTTTTCTTCTCCCACTCCAAATTAATAATAATAATGCAACATTTTCCCCAATATTTTGACAGTATTTAATATAATATGAAAAAATATAAACTGAGTGGTGAGCTTGTTGAGAAATAACTGATAATTGACTTCAACTTGTTAACCCAGTTTGATTATTTTATTTCACTAAAATATTATATATTTTATTTTATATTGCCTAAAACTTGTGCCTTTTATAGTCACCAGGATCTGGTAAATGACAGAACTAACATATATAACTTCTGTGAAGTGTGGTGAATTGGAGAGAGATATACATATTTATATGTATATCTTTATTTTTCAAGCTCTGTAGTGTAGTAAATGAAAATATCATTACTTTTTCCAGTAGTCCTAAGTAAGAAAGCATTGATTCATAACATTGTGGATAATTTTTCATTAAAACTGTAGTAACTACTTTATTCTTAATTACATGAAATCTGATGAATCCATGCCCTGAATTAGAAATATAAAAATCCATCCAAAAGACTTGGACTTTAAGAATACAAAAATGGTTATAAATACTTTTTTTTTCTTTTTGAGATATTCTATTGCCCAGTCAGGAGTGCAGTGGTGTGATCTCAGCTCACTGTAACCTCTGCCTCCCAGGTTCGTGTGATTCTACTGGCTCAGCCTCCCAAGTAGCTGGGATTACAGGTGCATACAACCATGCCCGGCTAATTTTTGTATTTTTATAGAGAAGGGGTTTCACTATGTCGGCCAGGTCTTGAACTCTTGACCTCAAGTGATCTGCCCGCTTTGGCCTCGCAAAGTGCTGGAATTACAGGCGTGAGCCACCGTGCTGTGCCTATGAAATGGATATAAATACTTTATATATGCTTGCTTAAGCAGTGCATATATTATACGAATTACTTTTATTAGCCTGTGTCCCAGAGTACCATTTTACAAATTATTTTCTGGGTACATTTTAATTTTAAACTCAAAAGGAAGAGCATTTGATGAAATAACTGCTGTTGAGTGCTTGGTAGGTTAGAAGAGATAAACTGCTTCTCTTGTTAAAACCTTGTTCTTGAAACAAGCAAAATCTTTGTTTCTTTAAAATGTTTTATTTCATACTCCCCTGAGATTTAAGACTTGCTTGTTTTCCTGGATTTTACATTACAGTCAAGAACTTTGTCTTTAATGAGGTACCCTGGAATCTCTCTAAATGTTCTGTGATTCTGGGGGCTGCCCAATTCACAAATTGTTCATTGCTCAATTAAAACTCCTTTAAGTTTTTTTTTTTTTTTAAAGGCCAGGTGTGGTGGCTCACATCTGTAATTCCAGCACTTTGGGAGGCTGATGGGCGGATCACCTAAGGTCAAGGGTTCGAGACCAGCCTGGTCAACATGGCGAAACCTCGACTCTACTAAAAATACAAAAAAAAGTAGCTGGGCATGGTGGCATGTGCCTGTAGTCCCAGCTACTTGAGGAGGCTGGGGCGAGAGAGTCGCATGAACCCAGGAGGCAAAAGGTTGCAGTGAGCCAAGATCACGCCTCTGCACTCCAGCCTGGGCGACAGAGGGAGACTTCATCTCAGAAAAAAAAAAAGAACTTTGTCTTTCATAGATCATGTTCCTAAATAATTCTTCAATAAGACAAAATTCTATAAAAAGTAGTATGGATAAATTAAACCAATATTTAAAATATAAAAATGAGAAGACAATCAATTTAAAAGAAACACTTGTTCTAGAAACCTTTTCTAAGCCCTTTGCTCTTTGTGAGCCCTCTTGTTCTTTTTCCTTTCTACCTTGCCTTTTCCTGCCTCTTTTTCCTTTCTACCTTGCCTTTTCCTGCCTGAAGTGACTTTTCTTTCTGCTGGTGGATTTGGGGCATAGTTTGAACATGCAGAAAGAGCTTAGCATTTTATTTTACTTGTTCTATTTTGTTTCTAACCTCTTCTTTTTGCCCCTTGAATAATACTTGCTAAAGGCAACTTCTTTGCTTTCTTACTCCATGTTTATGTATCTTAAGCTTTTTTTTTAACTTTTGCTTTTCAGTCTTTAAAAATTATTTTATTCTTTGCCACTAATGAGCCTGCTGGTTACCACTCAGCAAACATATGTAGACAAATTAGTTTTTTGTCCTTTACCAGGTGGAATATTACAGAGTTGTATTCTAACTCCGGTGAATCATATACACTTTTCCCATGTTTTTCTAGGGTTTTAAATCCATCACCATTCAAATGAGGATGGTTGTGTACTACTTATTTTCAAAGAGTTCACATTATAGTTTTTGAAAAGTAGTCTTTTAGTAAATCAGCTTGTAGTTTTTATGGAGGTTCCAGGATATTCCTAGTACAAAGGTTGCATATATCTTAAATAAGCTGACTTCATCATGGGTAAAGTAAAAATTTAGCTGTGGGGAATTAGGGAGAAACACCAATTTATTAAAATCATGTTTTGTAATTATAAAAATATTCAGGTAAAGTATATTGGTGTTATTCCTCAGTGTTACAGAATAGTAATCTCATCTTTAAATAAATATAAGAAGATATGTCATTTAAAATTTGGAAAAATTGTCAAAAAGAAATGGAATAGATGTGGCTACACTTTCATTACAAGTACCATATAAATACTAGTAAATATACTAATTTATTTTAAACTTTAATGAATAAGTAAGTGACCATCTGAAGGGCCACTTGGGAAAATAAATATCCCCAAGGATTGGGAGTAAATTATCAGTTTTCTTAGAAAGAGAATTTGCATTTATTTTATAATGCTTATAAGAATATACTGTTTCAGAATTATTTTCTGAATTTTATTTTATTTAAAAAATTGTTAGCTTTATAGGTAGGTTTTGTAGGCCTTTGCTAATTCTTCTCAGTAGGCCTAAAAAAGACAAATATTTAAAATATTTATATTACAAATATTAAGAGTTCTACATTTATCATGCTAAATGTGATGTCTTTTCAATTCTAGTTAATGTAATGTAATGGAATGAAATCATCGGTGCATTTCACAGAAGGGGGAAAAGCTTTATCAATAGAAAAAAGCTTTATAAATCTAAATTCTTAGATTTAATTTTTAAAATACAAGATTGAAAAATCTGTAATAAAAATCATAGTAATAACTGAGAGCTCATGATTAGGAATTCGTGGGGTCCCTTTGTGGTGCTCAGAAATGAATCCACCAACTATTATTTTTTGTACTTTATTCAAAACACTCTTCTTGGTTTTTCAGAATCTAGAGATATATAAGAATAATATAATCATACTCTTAAACTTTACATTTTAGTTGGGGAGACACATAGAAAGATAACTAGCAGTATAAGCAGAATGTGTCAGGTGCCAATGAAGTGATACAGAAGAAGGAAAGACCAAGACCACCTATTTTTCAGTAATTCATATGAGAAATGTTAACAATTAAGATTGCATGTCAGCAATGCTAATGATAGCTGATAGTTTTAGTCCTAAATTTCTACCTTTTCTTTTGCAGTGTTATAGAATAGTTGCTACCCTTACTCAAACTGGTAGTTTTGATAGAGTTGGAAGTGTATAAAAAGATTTATTTGTACCAATTATTACTTTAGGATAAAGTGCAGTCCTCTGGGAATATGTTTTGTGACAAGTTATGTGAAAATAATGTACTTCTTTGCTTCCATTAAAGGATTGTGAAAATAGGAATGCAAGAGACATCAATATTTTATTACTGGCCTTTAATAGTTAAAAACCTGATGTTTATAATCACATGCATTCTGGCTAATTTTATTTTTTTTTAATTCTGGAGTTGATTTTTATGCATTGTCTAATATCTTAAAAACATTTTTGTATATTGGATATATATTGTGCATCTCCATGTTGAAGATGAGCATATACTCTAATACGTTCATGCTAAAATATGTCTAGCTGCCATATGGCAACCTGGCTTATGATGTCAAATGAAAAAATTGATAGAAAAATTTGTTGAGTACATATTTTCTAAAATTCTCTGTCTTCTGAATCTAAAAGGACATAGAGACATGGTACTTGAACTACTTAAACATTTTTTTCTCAGTATTTTCTTCCTCGTGAAATTTGTCCTTTTTGGTAAGGTTGGTGGATAAGTTTAGATAGATTCTGAGGAAGAGTATGTACGTATGGAAGATAAAAAACCTATCTGATTATGTTAGTTCCCAAGATTATCTCTTGATTTATATCTAGTCTACAAATATTCCAGTCTAAATAAATAATTAAATAAATACTGTTATCATCATGGCTTAAAAAAATAATGCTGGTAAGGACTGACAAGTTCATGTTTTGTAGACTTAGCTTTTTCATATGTTGTGTGCATTCCTAGCCTCTGCCTAGAATGTATAATTTTCAGTGGCCCTGAAAGAAACCTGAAAAATCTTTCAAGTAGTGCAGGTTAATAGGATTTCCTGGGATGATGGAAATAGTCTATAATCTGCCCTGTTCAACATGGTAGACACTAACTACTCACTACTGTCTACTTTGGTAGCTGTTAGCTCTGGTAGCACTAGCTATATTATGTGGTTACTGAGCATTTGAAATATTAGCAGGACCAGGGAACTAAAATTTTAATTAATTTGGGTAGTCACAGGCTACTATATCAGACAGTGTAGTTCCAGAATGTATTCTGTTACCATAACCACAGGCTTAAGATATATATATATATATAAGTTTCAACATAGCCTTTTATTTCATGGTCATTCTGAAATACCTGAGTTTGTTTTATATGTACCAGAGTAACCATTACATTGAATTAAAAGGATTAGAAAGATGTTGATACTCATGAAAAATGATAAAGTAACTGAATAAGGCCATCCTAAGTAGGATTCTTCTATTCATTCTAGAGGTCTAATAATTTTAGTTGCAGACTCTGGGATTGTTCAAGGTAAACTTCAATCAACAGAATGCAGAGTTGCATTGAACATCATGTAGAGAATAATGATTATACTCAAAACATTTTTTCATGAGTTTTGTCATTTTAAATTTGACTAAATATTATACTAAGAACATTAAAATTCATAGTATCATAAATAAAAATAGGAAAGTATAAAATGAATAAAGAATAACATAGTCTCTTAATTTAGATTATTTTTATTAAAATTCTTAATAAATAATAAATTTTTAATCTCAAAATACCAAGTATTTTAAAGTTTTTATCAAACTTAGAAAGGCCTAATATCATTTGCGAAATTACTAGTTTCCAAATTATTTTAAAGATTTTCTAAAATGATGGATCCATGTAAGTGAGACTGGAATATGGTTTGAAAGAGGAAATGACAAAATTTGTTAAGGGAACATCACTGTTTAATACTTTGTACATAAATCATGTGGCCTTATTTCAGAAAGATGTAAGCTTTTTATAGATAACACTTTATATTAATTCTACTTCTGACTGTATCTCATGGCCATTTGTATTTCACTTGGTTGAGTCAGTTATTCTGGTTTTCTTGCACTAGTTTGTGATTTTTTTTTTTTATTCAAGATTGTTCTTTTGGTTGCGTTTGATAAAGATTCTTTGGTTCTCAAGTGCATGTAAACTTGTTTTATTGTGAATTTGAGATCTCAGAATATTTGAAAGCACAACTCTAGATTACAAGGCTATAAATGAAAATGCATATTCAACTGAAACATAGGGCTTATCCATTGGGGACCAGCTGCAGCATGCATGTATTGAATGTACTTATGATTCTTTTTTGCTGCTTTCTTTTTCCTTACACTAGAATTTAGTTGGCTTGATGTGGAAAAGAAGACCAATTTACATGTACCTTTAATGTTGACTGCATTTGTCATTTCAAATCAAATTTGTAAGGGCCAGAAGATTTAAGTTGTCACTGTAATCTGTATATTTTACAAAGTTTGTTGGCTCTTTCTTAGGTCATGTTGAAAAAAGTACCTTTTTGATATCAGTTTTCTATATTGACTTCATTCTAGGTATTGTTTTCTCTTTTCTCCCCTGTAATGTCTCCCCAATCCATGTTTTTTCGTAGCCTTCAAGATGGTCAGCAAGGCCAGCAGTCCACAGCCCAGGTCAAAGTCCAGTCCCGCCCCCCTTCCCAGGCTGCAGTGCTCAGTGCTAGTGCCTCCTTGCTGGTGAGAAATGGGAGTGTCCACTTAGAAGCATCACATGACAATGCATCTGCTGTAGGCGGTAGCAGTTTGCAGGATGAACTTGGTATGCAGGCCTTATGTAATCTTGATGATACAAAATCTATAATGCAGCAGATAATGGGTAACAACCAGTTCTTTTTTGAGATCGCTTCAGTTTGGAACTATTCCTAGCAGCACTTTTTATATAGGATTTGCCCTATGTGATAGGAAAATGTGACTTTTGCTTTTTCCTTTTCTGTTTCTCTCTACTCTTATTCTATATTTTCTTTGGGGCATGTCCATTTTTAATAGATAAAAGTGTTACTATATGTTCATACTCAATTCTGTTTTCCCCAGGCATTCATACCATGTAGGAGAAAATGTTGACTTAAAAAAAGATTCTTATAAACTTTAATTTCTTTGAATATTTTGAATGTGCTATAGGAAAGGGAAAAATGCTTTCTAATTGTCTGCCATTATAGAATCTTTCTTTAAGGTATTCTATATTTCACAATATGTTCGTCGTCTGTGGTAGGATTTATTATAATTCAAAATACAGTACTTTGAGGACATGGATCCATACTAATGTCACATAATAATGTTATAAAGTTTATTTCTGGTCTTGTTAATACATCTATAAACATACATATAAATTACTGAATAATTCTCAGAGATGTGGTATCATTAAACATCAGTGATACGTATCTACTCAAATATCTGCCTTATGCATTATTTAAGGATAATACTTTATATTACTTTGGTTTCTATGTCTCTGTATAGTCTGGCTTTCTTGTTCTCAGAATGCAGGTTAGTAATGGTTTAAGTAAATATAATGAAGAAAATCTAGTTATTCAAAAATATTCACTTGAAAGTGCTTACTCATTGTGATTTTGTTTATTCATTATAATTGCTTTTTACCTACAAAGATGATAATCCAGTTACTGCTTTGACTGGAAGGATATGAGGTATAAGTTGCCCAAATTAGGATTTAATAAAACTTTATATGCTACCAGTTCGACTCTTTTCCTATTTTGTAAAAATGCTCAGTTGTAGAGAGATATTAATAAGTATGTATGCATACTGATGAAAGGTGTCATCTTCAGCAGATCTCACAGACACTTTAAAATGGTAATCTAAGATATTTATAACATTAGAATGTATGATGAGTTCTAAATAAAATGAGAAAACAAAACATTTTAAATTTGGTATGCTTTTGCTTTTGAGTTTGCAATTTGGAGAGGCAAGAAAATTTATAAGGAGGCTGCTTGAGGGAGAATGAGGTAGACACCAGTTTAGCTACTTGCTTTAGTTGTGATACTTTTTTGGTTGCAAATATATTCAGTTGTGTAATAACTTTATATTACTATATCTCTTTGCTTAACCCAGAGGATTGGTGAATCTGTAAATATAAAATTACAGTCACCATCTCATTGCTCATTGGCTTTATAGTAGTATATCAGCTAAAATGAAAGGCTTCCTTTTAATCTCTTTCAGAGTTTTAGACTTTTATCAGCTCAAGCATAAAAGGAAACAGTAGATGATTTTCCTCCATAAGAATTCTTAGTTTGCTCAAAAAATTTGCTAAGCAAGTTTTAATGATAAAGTCTCATTCTAAATTACATGCCAATTATTGAAAATATTTATGTATGAACTGCCTTTCCAGTTCTGAAGATTAAAAAACCCTCTTACTTTAGCATCTGCTGGGGGATATTAAAGATATTCTCTTGAAATTTGGATTTTATCTTTTGTGTTAACTGCTACCTTAAACTAGGTCTTGCTCTGTCATGTTTGAATGCTACCAAATTGAATGCTTAGTAATAATGAGCACAAAACAATCAATGGAGTGTATATCTGTTTTAAAGCCTATGAAGTTGACCAAAAAAGATTCTGAAAATGAACTGCAACTGAACTTAAAGCAGTTGGTAGAGAAGCTAGAATATTTTTGTTGTGTGGCTTAATTTTCTACATGATTTTAATTAGCAGTGAATTATGTGAATGAAAATATGTGAATGAATTTGGGTTCTTTATACTCAAATATGTTAAAGTTAGCTATGATATTCCCTAAAAGTAGGATATTTAGAAAAGATTGCTTCTTTCGAAATTTAGCTTCTCCTATTAAAAATTTTAACTAGTTTTTACATGTGAAGATATATGCGTATGCATAATTAATTTATATAAAACATACATATATGCATACTCCTCATATATGTTTGAGTGCATATGTTTGTGTATGTACGTGTCCATATGCTGTTTTGGATTAAAGAACACTCTGAATCAGACATTGTTTAATTCCAAGCCTACGTAGTTTTCCTAAACTGTGTTTTCTACATCTTTATTTTATAGTGTCACAGTAGATAACCATGTCCATTGCCTATACTAAACCCTGAGAATCCTTATTTCTCTATTGCATTTTAAGGTTACCAGACATCATGGAAAAAGGTTACATTAGACATCATGGAAAAATTCACTGAGGATTTTATTAGTAGCTTATTCAGCAGAGGAGAAAGTGCTTGTATCATCTGTATTTAGTAAGCAAAATTGTTTATCATGGTTAATTTTAGAATTTGAATATAAGTGGCATAATATAAAAGGAAAAACAGGCCAGGCTTGGTGGCTCACACCTGTAATCCCAGCACTTTGGGAGGCCAAGACGGGCAGATCACTTGAGGTCAGGAGTTTGAGAGCAGCCTGGCCAACATGGTGAAACCCCGTGTCTACTAAAAATACAAAAAATAGGCAGGTGTGGTGGCGCAACCCATAATCCCTTGTTACTCAGGAGGCTAAATCACGAGAATTGCTTGAACCTAGGAGGCAGAGTTTGCAGTGAACCAAGGTCTCGCCACTGCAATCCAGCCTGGGTGACAGAGTGAGACCCTGTATCAGAAAAAAAAAAAAAAAAAGGAAAAACTTAGATGGTTTCCTTTCTTATTTAAAGCTTTCATTTCCATGTGAACCCAGTTTAAAAAAATTGGGTTCAAATGACTTAAGTGGTAGATTAGTTTTGGAAGTTAACATCTTTGAAAAGGATATTTCTATCAGAATTTCTCAAATTCTTCAGTGTAGTATGTTGCTCTTTATTTTAAAGACCACATATTAAGGGTTAGTTTTCTTCTGATTGGTCTTTTATTGGAATTGCTATTTTTTGTTGATTTTATGCTGTTTTCTGAATTAAACTACAAAAATTCTAAATAAAAAAAGCTGTGACTTAGTAATGCCCAGATTAAGTCACACAAGAGACTCTGAACTCAGCCTTAAAGTTCCATTTTATATCTGCGTATCTTTTCTATAGAATTTGGGAATTAATTCTCAGTTACTAATCTTAGCTTCCTCTTACAAGTTAAGACTAATAAGTTGATGCAGTGATGAAACATGCCATTATAGTTGGTAGTTACATACACTCTTAATGTGTAACACAACATCTCAAAATGTTCTAGATGAGATCAGATAGAACAGGAAACATTGACTGTGGTTTTTTCCTGTGGGTGAAATTAGTGGTCAGGGGTGAGGAAATGCTTTGAAACTATATATGAAATTATTATTTTTATTTTATGTGAAAAATTTAAAAATTACTGTTACACTGTTGACAAGAGATGAGGATAAGAGAGTTTTATATTTATCAAGATGTAATTATAAAGCACATATATATCATGAGTAGTATTTCTCTGATTAAGACTTTCTTAATGTATCTGATTTTTAAAAAGCGATGTTTGATTTTCTCCGGTTTTTTGTTTGTTTGTTTTATAACTGTGTAAGGATTGACAAAGGAGGTATTTTTTGAGGTAATCTGCTTTATTCTAGAGCTTGTGAACTTGAAAATGTAGTTGGCTGGAGGAGAATTATTGAAGGAAACCTGGCAACATTGCCCTTATTATTAAGCAATTTATAGAAGAAACATAATTTGGAAGCTTTTAAAATTTCTACTTTAAAAAAAGCAGAGACTCAGGTGATCTACAATACTTCCAGTGATTTTTATATAGAGTAAGAGGACTGTAAAGAACCTTAGAGTTTATACCTCAGTTCCTTATGTTATGGTAGATTATTTTTATTCATGTGAACAGAAAAGTTATGTCCTTTTGCAACAACCTTGATTTTGTCCTTTATTATTGTTTTGAGTACAAAAAAATACCAAATTCTATTCTTTGATCCTTTTGAGGGGGGGTGAGGGGCAACAAAGTATATGTAAATGAATGTAAAATGTTTATTTTTATTGAAACAATAAAAAGCCTTCATTATATTTCAAAGGAAGAAGTATTATAAGGTTTAAGGACTATATTCTACTTTCTTTTGGTAAAATTAGAATGTGCTTTTCTCATCCTTACAATAGAAATACAAGTTGATAAATACTGGAAAATATGAAGAAAATTAAGTCATCTGCAATCTCATCACTCAGAGATATCTACTATTAGTATTTTGTAATTTATTCCTTCCAGTCTTTTTAAATGTATATGTGTATATGCACTTTAAAAGAATAGAGTTAGGATCATGTTATGTGACTTTTGTGCTACTGTTTGAGTTTTGTATCTTGCTTTTTTCACTTAGTTTGAACATCTACTCATGTTATTAGCTGTTCTTTGACTTTATTTATTTATTTATTTTTTGAGACAGAGTCTCGTTCTTTTGCCCAGGCTGGAGTACAGTGAGGCAATCTCAGCTCACTGCAACCTCCACCTCCTGCGTTCAAGCGATTATCCTGCCTCAGCCTCCTGAGTCGCTGGGATTACAGGCACACACCACCACGCCTGGCTAATTGTGTATTTTTAGTAGAGACAGGATTTCACCATGTTGGCCAGGCTGATCTTGAACTCCTGACCTCAGATGATCCACCCTCCTTGCCCTCTCAAAGTGCTGGGATTACAGGCGTGAGCCACCTCGCCTGTCCTCTTTCACTTGTTTTTAAGTGGCCATGTAGTTTTTTGTCACTTAGATGTACGTGAAAGGCAGTACAATATAGTGGACTCTGGAGTCAGACTTCTTGGCTTCAAATCTGTGCTCTACCACTTATTAGCTATGTGATCTTGAGAAAGTTATTGTCTTGTGCCTCAGTTTCCTCATTTATCAAAGGATGGCAAAAATAATGCCTACTTCATAGGTTTATTGTGAGGATTATATGTATTAAGCATATAATTACAACAGTGCTTGGCAATTGTAAGCTTGTTATATAATCATCTCTGTCATTGTTGATAAAATATTATATCATTTAACCAGTTAACTAATCACATTGTTAGTCTTCACATTGTTTCCTGATATTTCCTATTGTAATGAACACTGTGCTGAATGTCCATTATGTAAGTTTTTGTGAACAGTTGCTGTGATTATTTTCTTAGGATAAATAATGTTGAAATGGAATTATCGGTGAAGGGGAATATACATTATTGGGGCTTTGATATATATTATTAATTGCTTTATGAAAGCTGTAGTTTATGCAGAGTTTGGAAGGATCACCACAAATATTATAAGTTAAAAATAAGCCTGAATGAATATGATCTACGCTTATCTTCATCCCCTGGATAATGCTCAGAAGTTTATCATTGTTATTGTGAGAAGAGTACTAGAATATTATTTCAAATAGTTTTGGGTACCTGAACAGCTCTAGGAATTTTATAGAAACTTATAGGGACAGGTTGAGATATTTAATTTGTCTCTTGCTAGTATGTTGTAAGTAATTCATTGAATCAGTAGACTAGATTATCTGCTTTCTAACATTAACCATTCTTAAGATTATAAATTAAAGCTGTTAGTATATGCATTAGTTGGAATATATGTTAGATTCTTTCAAGGAGAGACCCTCCCCAAATCATTGAAATAAAAAAGAAATTTCTATTTCTCTCATGAGAACCATTGGGAGTGTAATGGGAGCCATTCCTACCAGATGAATGGATTACATTATCTTTCACATGTGGCTTTCTTGCCTGGTCCAGAGTGCCTGCTATAGTCATTGGCATTTTCCAGCAAACAGGAGTGAGGAGGAAGTACAAAAGGTCAAGGATATCTAGCCTTTATCTTCCTGAGTGAGATTTGGAAAATATGCCTTTCATTTTCTCCCACCTTTCATTGGTCATACATAATCACGTGGCAACTTCTCGCTGCAGGAGAGGCTGAAAAATGTCTCTAACTAGATGGACAAAAGCTCAGAATTCAGCGAGGGTAGATTCTGTTCAGAGGAACACAGAAAATGCTCTTGGCAGTGGCTATCTTTGGGTAGTGAGGAACTTTCTTTTTATATATACTGCTTTTTAATTTTCTGATGAGTAATATTTTTTAAATGAAACCATGAAACAGAACAGCAAATACCAATGTAATTCCCCAAATCTTAGCATCTGGTGGCAATTTCACTGGCTGTGTGCTGTTATTTGCTCATTAGACTCTTACCTGGTCAATCTTATTTTCTTGTTTCTTCATCAATTTTACGGATATATAATTTAGGTACAATAAATGGCATCTGTTACATGTGTACAATTCAAGGAGTTTTAACAGATGTGTATACCTGTTGAATACCTTAATCAAGATGTGAGTGTTTCCATCACCTTCAAAAGATTCTCTGTGCCCTGTTGGCAGTCCATCTCTCCTCTGCCTCTGGTCATAGGCAACCACTAATCTGCTTTCTGTCATTACGATTTGCCTCTTCTATCAGTTGATATAAGTGTAGTCATATAGTATACAGCCTTTTGTATGTACTTTTCCTGTAGTGTTTGTAATGCTTTCTGAGATTCATCGTGCTGTTCAAATGTGTGAGTAGTTTGTCCTTTCTTACTGCTGAGAATTCCGTTGTAGAAACAGGCTATATATTTTTTATCTGTTCACCTGGCGATGGTTGTATTGTTTCCCATTTTTGGCTGCTGTGATTCTAAACTGTCTTTCTGAAAACAGTTCTACATCACCACCAGCGCGTTCCAGTAGTTCCCTTTCTTGCCAACATTTGCTTTCATTGACCTATAGAATTGTAGACATAATGGTTATATAATGGTAACTCATTGTGGTTTAAATTTAAATTTATGACTAAAGATAATAAGCATCTTTTGATGTGTTTATTGGCCAGATACATATTTCTTTAGTGAAGTGTGTCCAAAAATTTACTCATTTTAAAAATTGACTGAGGCAGGCAGATCATGAGGTCAAGAGATCAAGACCATTCTAGTCAACATGGACTTTCTCTACTAAAAATACAAAAATTAGCTGGGCGTAGTGGTGCGTGCCTGTAGTCCCAGCTACTCGAGAGGCTGAGGTAGGAGTATCACTTGAACCCTGGAGGCGGAGGTTGCAGTGAGCCAAGATTGTGCCACTGAGCTCCAGCCTGGTGACAGAGCGAGACTCTATCTCAAACAAAAACAAACAAACAAAAATTGTGTTGTTGATCTTCTAACTGTTGAGGTATGAGTTCTTTTGATATTTGAAATATAACTTATTTGTCAGATAGAAATATTTTCTCCCATTCTGTGGCTTGTCTTTTTGTTTACCTGTCATCCATATTGTTATTATGGATTATTTTACCCAAGTAAGAAGAACTTGTCTTTTTGAAATAAAATGTAAGTGGATAATGAAATAACAGCAAAATATGAACTTGTACGTTCACTTTTGGAAACTTCAGCTGATTTGGAGAGTAGCAAGCAGGAGTGGAGCTTTAACAATTAACTAAGGCATAGTTTATTAATGCAGAACTAGATAATCAGATAGCCATGTCAGTAGAATATATCAGTGTGTAAATCTTTCTTATAGTTGCCAAGTAGTAGAGGTATCTGTCTTTCCTTACCAGTTCCCCAGAGCTGTCTTCTAAACCAAACTTTCTTCTTATACCTATCCTTTTCCTTATTCTTCTGATTTAAAATGCTGGAACAGCATTGCACATACTAAGAAAAAGACTTGTTCTAAATATTGAAACTTGAAGTTACAAGTACGTAGTGACTTGATTTCCATTGTATCATGAGAATTAAAGAAGTTTTTGGAGCCTAAGATTCTTGGTGTAGGACAGGTGTTGGCAAACCACTGCCTGTGGGCTAAGTCCAGCTCTATACCTACCTGTTTTTGTAAATAAATAAAATTTATGTTAATGTTCTGTGTTGTCTATGCCTGCTTTCATATTACGGTTGTAGACTTGAATTGTTGCAATAGAGGTTATCTGGTCTGTGAAGCCTAAAATATGTATTATCTGGCCCTTCACAGGAAAAGTTTTCTGACCCCTTTATTTCTCCCCTAATCTAGGGAGAAACAAGTCCATTAACCCAGGGGTCCCCAACCCCCAGGCCATGGACTGGCATGGATCCAGGGCCTGTTAGGAACCGGGCTGCACAGCAGGAGGTGAGCGGGGTGTGGGGAGCGAGCATTTCTGCCTGAGCTCCGCCTCCTGTCAGATAAGTGGCTGCATTCCATTCTCATAGGAGCATGAACCCTATTGTAAACTGCACGTATGAGGGATCTAGGTTACCTGCTCCTTATGAGAATCTAATGCCTGCTGATCTGAGGTAGAACAGTTTCATCCTGAAACCATCCTCCAATCCCCTGGATCCATAGAAAAGTTGTCTTCCATGAAACTGGTCCCTTGTGCCAGAAAGAGTAGGGACTGCTACATTAACCAGTAAGCAGAAATATAGTGAGTAATTTCTGTCTGGGTGAAAACTGAGTCACCACTTATGATAGTAAGGGAGGTGCTATCCAAGAAATTAGAACTGATCTTAAAAGCCTTCTCTTTAAAAGTATAATAGTATATTCATTGAAATTGCATTATGAACACAATGCTATCTCCATCAGAAATAAGCATTTTTTCTACTTATTGAGTACTTCAGTCATGTACATTATATGTGGTCCCCCAAACGTCTTTTAAAAACTCACTTTATACATTTATTGCCCATGTATCTCTCTTTGTTCTTGTAGTCTCTCTCTGCCCTATGAGTAATACTAAAAAAATGAAAAGTCAGTTTAGATAGTGCATCAGGCTTAAAGGACACAGAATGAAGGGAAGGTGGGGGAGGTAGGAGCTTAAAGAGGAAAATTATTCAAGAAATTTAAGAGACCTCGTTTGTTGTTGATACTTGGAGGATTAGAAAAACCCTATAGATAATTTGTTGTTCTAGTAACCACCTCTTTCCAAGATACATGTAGGTATCTTTAGAAAAACGAGTGATGTCAAGAATGCAACAGGCTGGGCTCAGTGGCTAACACCTGTAATTCCAGCACTTTGGGAGGCTAAGACAGAAGGATCACTTAAGCCCAAGAATTCGAGACCAGCCTGGGCAACATAGAGAGACCACCATTTCTACAAAAAATTTTTAAAAAGTAAGCCAGGCACGGTGTTGTGTGCCTGCAGCCCCAGCTACTCAGGAAGCTGAGGTGGGAGGATCCCTGGAACCTAAGGGTTTGAGATTGCAGTGAGCTATGATTGTGCCATTGCACTCCAGCCTGGGTGACAGAGTGAGGCCCTGTCTCAAAAAAAAAAAAAAAAAAAAAAACAGTACAGTGGGAGTTTCTTAGGTGAGCACTGTTCTTAAAATTCTTGATGTGCTCAACTTTGTGATATGTGGTGAGGACTTTTACTCATAGGACAAGTTTGAGAATCCCATTAATTTCCCATGTCTTCTATCAGTATCTTGTGAATGTTTATCAGAATTTGCTGTCTGCACCATTCATGGCTCTAGGCAAATGCTTCAAGTATCCTTTGTCTTAAATCGGTATCCAATTTTATTCATCTTCCTGTTGCTCATCACTTATTTATTGACCTATAGTTGTTACTTTGAAATATTACTTCAAAAAATGGTGATGTATAATTAACAAATTTTATGGACAATAACAGTCACAATAAGTATTCAAAACTAAGAAATGCTAGGTATCTTAACTTTTTTTTTTTTTTTTTTTTGAGACAGGGTCTAGCTCTCTTGCCCAGGCTGGAGGGTAGTGGCATGAACACAGCTCACTGCAGCCTCAACCTCCTGGGCTTAAGTGATCCTCCCACCTTAAACTCTCAAGTAGTTAGGCCCATGGGTGCATGCCACCACACCCAGCTGGTGTGTGTGTGCGTGTGTCTGTATGTGTCTATTTGTGTGTGTGTAGAGACAAGGTCTCACCATGTTGCCTGGGCTTATCTTGAACTCCTGGGCTCAAGCAATCCTCCTGCCTTGCCTCCCAAAATGCTAGGATTACTAGCATGAGCTACTACGCCGGGCATATCAGCTTTTTGTGTATGTGTCTTTTACAGATGCAGTCTCTTGGCCAGTATAATTTTTACAAGTCTGAAATTCCAGTTTCTCATCTTGTTTATTTTGTTGGAAATTGATTTTTTTCTCCTTAAGTTATTATAGAGGCATTCTGTCAGATATAATTAATTGGTCACAGTTGAATCATGATGAGATGGCTTAGTGTGTAATCCAAATTCATGTGAGGAGGACATATTTCTTTGATCTGATTTCTTTTCTGTTTATCAGAAAAAAATAGTATTGAAGTATTTTTCTTAATGCAGAATAATATTAAAATAAGGGTATTGTAACGGCACATTTTTACTTTGGATCTAAAGTTTAAATATGATGGTTTTAATCTCAAAAGAAATAGTAAAATTGCTATGTATGCCAAGAAAACTTGTAGAAATTTAACATAATCTTTATGAACCAATAATAATATATACTTATTTCTGATTGGTTATTTTTTAAGCTGCCTTCAGTAGGTTACATTAGAGCATTAAAATACATCTTTAGTGTAAAGTGCTGTAAGGTGCCAAACTCAAAGATGAAAGAGGGACATAGAATTGTTCTTTTGGAGTCAGATTGGGACTACACCATGAAGTCTTATTACAATGTTGGTTTGTTCTGACAAGTGCCATGAGTATTTTTAAGAACCTAAACATGCTTCTAAAGTTAAATAGACAAAAGCACCTTAAGGAAAAAGAAAAGCACTGTTGAAGTCATGTACTTCTGTTAAAATCATAGCGTCCCTTTTAGACCTATTTTATGCCTCTGCTTAAATTTTTAAATTTTATTACTTGTTAGCAATTTGCATAGAATCATTCAGAGTTGTAAATTTAGGTAGTAATAGAACTACTCAACTTTTTCAACTCTCTGTCTAGAAAAGCTTTTTTTTTTTTTGCATTCTTTATGTTTATTTAAAATGCAACTATTTCTATATAAGTTTGATACTACATATTTATATATGAAAGACAACATGGTAATATAATGACATCATATTCTTTTACTGTTTCATTTGAAAATTACAAAGATAATATCTTCAGTTTGTTTTGTTACAGATACATATTATTTTTAATATACCAAGAACAGAACTTATATGTTAATAAAAATCCTTTGGAAAGCTTAAATGCTGAGAAATACTGTAACAATTTAAGTTCTATTGAATACAGAATTAACTTATTTCTAAAATATGTATAAATTATGACAATACATTTATGCAATCTGTTTTTTACTGAGTTTCACACGCAGTAACCAACCCCTCCCTGTTCTTTATTAATCTATGATTTAGTCATTTAATGTAGATTAATAATAATTCTGCATTTATGCAATCCATGATTTTGAGCAGATAGTTCTTTTTTCTCTTAATGTAAGTTTATTATAATAGCACAGCTAATCATTGATTATCCAATAAATGAATACAGAAAAGAGCATTAAGAACTCTAATTAAAATTGTTTAAATTTTAATTGAGTCAGTATTTTTAATTTTTTTTCATAGCAACTTCTGTAACTTACCCTGCCACTTTAAAAAAAGCTTTCAGTGACACATCTAAGAAGTAGCCAAGTTGACAGCTTGTATAACTTCATTTTAGCTCATTAATCTAGTTTCTATTAGAGGTGCTAAGGATGAATGACTTATGATTAAAAGACGGGGGTGGAGGAGTCTTAAATAATTTACATGCTGAATCACCTTGGAAAAAGATAGCAAATGAACTCAGCATTTCACAGAAAACCTTTTTTTTCCCCTAACTTATCTTAAGAGTATATTATTCTGACCAAAAAAAATGTGGCTACAGAAAACACTGTAACTTTCATGATTCATAGAATGTACTCAAATAATTCAAATTGTTAAAATATTTTATCTTCTGGTTCTAGTCCTTTTAAAGAATGAAGTGATGCTTTGAGATGTTCTATAAACCCTTAGTCATATTAATACATTATGGGTTCCTTTTATTAGCATTTTTTTCAAGCATTTCACTTAAATAAAAAATTCTGATTGCACACCCTTTGCATTGTAGGCATGGAAAAATCTGACTTTTAGCCTTGCCATAAAGTCAACATTGTCCTTTAAGATTCCTATTAACCTCATTAATTCCAGCTAATAAATTAAAAACCTCATAAATACTCAAAAAATACTCTGAACTAGACAAAATGGTTGCAGAGTTGTGTACCTCATTTCATTGCCTTCATGGAAATTTATATTAATTAATTTATGCTCCCTCTTCATCACTGATATGGCTACCATAGATCCTCAAAGGGGAAGAATACATCTCAGGAAGTATGTAGAGTTAAAAATTTCATTATCTGAAATCATTTTATATTATAAAGTTCATCTTAAGAGAGTTTTAAAAACTATATTCATTTGCAACCAATACGATTTCTAAACCTTTTACCAGTTTCATAGTGATATTTGGCTGTAGCAATTGCTGTTCCTAAATTTTTCATAGAGCTCTTATGGTAGAAACATACAAGAAGTAATGTTCATTAAATAATATAATTATCACCAACAATACTAGCTCTTTCAATTCATTGACCTTTATTAGATACTTTGGAAAACACAGCTCAGGAGGCAGTCACACAATTTTGTGGGCTTGTAGTTTAGTGATCTCAAACTTAAGCTTTGCAAATGGCTGCTCACCCCCTTCAAGTACTTGTCAGGTGACTTTTAACATTATATTCGTTATTATGATCACTTGAATAGAGAATGTGCTGTGGGAAAAAGAAAAAAGAGATTGGTATTGCAAAGCTGACTTGAGTCCCTTCCTTAATACCTGATTGTGTATGTTGACATTTTACTCTACTGTCCAACATTCCTTTTTAACTCACATCATGCTGAATTACATGTAGATTATTGTTTTAAAAATATTTTTGAAAAAATGTTATAGTGTATTTTCTTAAGATGTAAAAACAAAATTTAGCATATCTTGAAGGAAAAATTCTGAGTATTCTAACGGCTTTTTTAAATAATCATTTATTTGCTAGGTAAGTTCTCTTCTACGCTGTATGAGACTGGTGGCTGTGATATGTCACTTGTGAATTTTGAACCAGCAGCAAGAAGAGCATCCAATATCTGGTATGTGTGAGGTCATATTAGGAGTGTGTGTACTTTCATATGTTTGCCATGTTTAATGTTTTTAAGCCTAGAACTATAAAAGTTAATTTTTTTGTTTTTATAATTTTTTAATGTTTCTAATTGACAAAAATTATAAATATTTATGGCATACAACCTCGTGTTTTGAAACATCGCATTCATCGTAGAATGGCTAAATTGAGCTAAAATTAACATGTATTACCTCACACACTTATAATTTTGTTTGTGGTGAGGACACTTAAATCTATTCTTTTAGTGATTTTCAAGTATTTAGTACATTGTTAACTGTAGTCACCAGGTCAGATATAAAATTTATTTTGAAAACATCTTTATATTGACTGTAATAACTTGTCACAATACATTAGTTTATAAAAACTTAAGGTAGAATTTTTTTGCTGTGGAAAAAAGAAAGCATTATTTTTAAACCAAAAGCTATTCTGTATTTTAAAGCTAAATCAAAATATTCCGAAGATCTTATAGTGGCACAGTGGTTTCCCACAGTGTCAAATTCGATTGTAAATTTCATGTTCTCTATATATTGTATAATGTATTAAATCTAATCAGGACTTAACTCTTCTTGCAAGTTCTTACATAAGTAAGTTCAAGCCCATCAGTTAGTTCTCTTTCTTTATGTAATTTTAAAATTTTATTTCCTTGTAAGCGTTTGGCCAAGTACCTTTTCAAGTAATCAGCCTTCATTTTGTTTAAAATTTACTAGCTTTAAGGAAGAATTCTTAAAGTATATGTCATATGTTACCTTTAGCTTCTTTTCTTTTCCCCCTTCTGAAGAAATTTGTAAGATAATGAAGTCAGAAGAGCAAATAAATTAGAAATCTTGATCATAAAACATAATTACAGTTTTAGAAGGTGTTAAAATTTTTGTTTTTTAAAATTTTGATCTTATTGCTTATCTATTCAAATTGTACATTGAAGCTTATTCTTGATTAATTAGCTTTCTTTCCCCTCAAGAGTTATTGATTCTTATTTTAGGACTTGTTTAATAATACATCACATCTATTTACATGTTACACATCTATGGGCAGTTTACCTATTTTTTTGTTTTGAGGGACCTTTTAAAGCAATAAGATGTTGCAGTCATTTAGCTCCACATGCTGAAAAAGTAGAACATACAGATAACTGTGCTCTTGAAGCTCCTTTGGTCCAGTTTCAGAATTCACTCTCTCAAAAAATTATTAAATTGAATTCTTAGCCTGATTCTGTAGCAGTGGAAACAGTAGGAGGATGGAGGGATAGAAACGCTGTTACCATGTTTAATGTAATTCAAGATAACAATTTCTTGTACCATGAATGTGGCAAAGTCTCAAGTTTTAAAATCCAAACATTACTGAACTGTGGAAACTGAATTATATTGTAGGTTATTACATTATAGCTTAAGTTTATTGTATCTTTACTGGTTAGCAATATGTTTATTGTTTTCTTTGGATTATCTCATTTAAACACTTTCACAAGAACATTGTGATACAGATGCTATTGTTATATGTTACTGAAGAGGAAATGGAAGTATAAAGTAGGTAGGTAACTAGTCCAAGATCTTACTCATTTGAAGAGATTTGAATGTAGACACTGACCCAGAGCCTATGCTCTTATCACAACTCTAGGAAAATGCTATTTTACATTTTGAAGTTAACATGGAAAAGTGAAGATATGTGAATCTCATCTGATTGTTAAAGGATATATTTTTCTTTCTGTTTGACAAACTATTTGTTCCCTAAAGTCTTTTTTATTTTATTTTAGTGACACAGATTCTCATGTATCCAGTTCTACCTCAGTTCGATTTTATCCACATGATGTGGTAGGTTTTTCCTTCTTTTTGCAAGATGATATGTTTTCAGATTAAATCTGAAATATATATTTATATAGATAGCTATAAAAGCCATAAAATTGATGAAGTTACAAAAACATTTTTTGCAAACTATGGTAAAATCACCTTTGCTGTCTTTGTCCTCCAGTGGCTCTCTTTTTCTAAGCCCTTTAATAAAAAACAAAAGTACAAGGTTAAGAAGCCCTGGGATAGAGTATTTTAAAAGGTATTTTGGAAAGTATTTGTCAATGCTTAGAGATAGAAATGGCTGTGTTATATATAGAAAGTAAATTTTCTCAACTGTACCCAGATATGTGTTTGAAAAGTAAAAACCCTCCCTACTTTTTGGCTATAGTGTATTCCTGGAAACTCCATAGGAAAGCAAACATGGGAAGATGATTGTTTTATTGTTTTCTACTTTTAAATGATAGGTAAGCCTTGAGGTAGCGAAATGCTGCCTAGTACTGTGCCAGATACAGTTAACTTTTGATGCTTTCAGGGGAAAAGGAAACTGGTAAACTCGTGCATGGATGAGTTGAAGTTAAAAGAAATGTAGTATAGTAATTTCTTGTATAGCCTCAAGTGAGCAGCCTACCAAAACAAACAAACAAACAAACAACAACAAAAAAACAGGAGCAAGGGATTTGGAAATATAGTTAACAACAATTATAAGAGACTATGGGAAGAAATAAGAGTTGCTCCCATCAGCTCCAATGCAGTGGAAGTCAGATTTGACACTGATAATGAGGTTCAAAGCTTAAGGAGAAAAGATTATAAATGTGACAAGGAGAAGAGAAGCCACTAACGATTCACAATAAGTGGTTTTAATGGATTCGCTAGCTATACGGTTATAAAATCTTAAGATTTTTTCTTAAGCATTCTAGGAGAAAATCTTAAGATTTTAAATACTTTTCTAGTCAATGACTTATAAAAGGTTTATTGATTAATTTATTTTGTTTTAGTTCACTTCCTATTGTCACCTTCTATGGTTTCTGGTAATCATAAAGAGTAGCCTGGGCGCAGTGGTTCATGCTTGTAATCCTAGCACTTTGGGAGGCTGAGGCGGGTGGATCATGAGGTCAGTAGTTCAAGACTAGCCTGGCCAAGATGGGAAACCCTGTCTCTATTTAAAATACAGAAAAAAATTAGCCAAGTATGGCGGCAGGCACCTGTAATCCCAGCTACTTGGGAGGCTGAGGCAGAGAATGAATTGGTTGATCCCAGGAGGCAGAGGTTACAGTGAGCCGAGATTGTGCCACTGCACTCCATCATAGGTGACAGAGCAAGACTCCGTCTCCAAAAAAAAAAAAGTGTACTAGAGAAGAAAATTAAGGGGCTTAGATAACTGATAAGTTATCTAATTGAGTAACTCTTGAATCTTGAAGTTTTTTTTTGAATAAACATATTTAATAAATATCAAAGATGTTTTAAGCCTTTCAATGCTGACTTTCTTTTAGCTCTCTCTCCCACAGATTCGATTGAATAGACTATTGACCATTGATACAGATTTGTTGGAGCAACAGGACATTGATCTAAGCCCTGACTTGGCAGCTACTTATGGCCCAACAGAAGAAGCTGCCCAAAAGGTTAAACACTATTATCGTTTTTGGATCCTACCCCAGCTGTGGATTGGCATTAACTTTGACAGACTCACACTTTTGGCCCTGTTTGATAGGTGAGATTATATTGTGATATTAACGATATGTGTAGATTTTAAGTTGAAGTGTCCTTAATTACCCACTGAGATTTTTAACTGGTTATCATGTTGGGAAACGTTTTCTGCTTTTGTCCTCTTGAGATAAAACTTAAGGTATTAGGGCTTCTAAACATTGGCTGTTTTAAATCCATTTAAAAATGTTTTTGTCGCACTTTTAGTATCTTTGTACAAAGAAATTACTCTTGTTATCAATGAGACTTATACAACTGCTACTCAAAAGCGAAAGAATATGAGATGTTAATGATCTTAAGGTTATAGGTA
The DNA here is from genome assembly GCA_963573385.1 of Cacajao melanocephalus. Classification (NCBI taxonomy): domain Eukaryota; kingdom Metazoa; phylum Chordata; class Mammalia; order Primates; family Pitheciidae; genus Cacajao; species Cacajao melanocephalus. Next base: position 63,831 of record CAUYLG010045827.1, on the reverse strand, counting down.
ATATAATCCAAAATACTATATAACAGTTATAAGAGGAAGATTCTGTTTATCCGTTTCTTAACACTACTATCTTAATGGCAAACACATGAGTCTACTGTATTACAAACTTGGTGACCAACAGCTGCTTCCAGTCAACATGGAGTAATAGGACTGGATTTATATCCCACGTGAAACAACCAAAAATAGACGAAGTACATGAAACAATGGTTTTCAAGACATTGGAGATGAGAAATAAAAGGACAGTGATCCCTGAGAGATGACAACAAATAACATGAACCCTACAATTGCCCCAGCTTAATGCTTTGAGAGAGTTTCTAGGCTGCAAGACAGGAAGGGAGAACTGAAATAGAGTCCAGCCAACTTCCTGAGTTAAGGAGATAGAGCTAAGAGTCCAGGGAGACTATGGCAGTTAGAGCCCATAGGACAGACTGTCAGAGAGGAGAGAGCTGCTTAGAGAGAGAACCTTAGAGATCTGCATTGAGTCACCTTTACTGTTTGACAGAGTTTGGATAAGTTCCTATATGCGAGGAAACTATTTGAGGCCAAGGAAAGAGCCATGTGAAAAGGAATAGAGGAACAGTTCCTGGCAATCACACAGCACTTGGAATAGTACATTTCCCTACCAGCCAGATTGGAGATGTTTATGATTCATATTTTATGGTGCCTTATGTAGAATAATCAGGAAGATCTTTGAAAGTACGGAATAATTAGCCCTAGCAGGAGCACTACTTCAGACCCACCTAACAAGTCATAAAACACAGACCCGAAGGGATCACACTGTTTCCAAGTAACATAAAGTCTAAGAAGATTTATGGAAATCCAGAAATACACAGCACCCAACAAGTTAAGATTCACCGTGTCTAGCATTCAGTCAAAGATGACCAGATATGCAAAGAAGTGAGAAAACATGACCTATAACAAGAATAATAAATCAGTTGAGAACAAACTGTAGCTTGCATAGATATTAGAATTAGCAGACAAGGGCATTAAAACTGTTACAGCTGCTTTCCAAATGTTTAAAAAATTAACTACAAAAAAAATTTTTAAAAAGTTAACTATAGGCATAGAAGATACTTTCAAAAGTCCCAAATCAAACTTACAGAGTTGAAAACTATAATCCCTGAGATTAAAAATATACTGGGTGTGATTAATGGTAGATTGAACCTTGTGGAAGAAAAGATTAGTGAACTCGAAGACATAGCAGTGGAAACTATCCAGAATGAAACAGAAAGAAGAGTCTTGTCCCCACTGTCCCCAGTGAAAAGAGTATAAAAACAAAATGAAAGAAAGCTGTGGGACTACTACAAGAGGAAACAAGGAGACAAAAGGTTTTGAAGAAATAAGGGTGGAGAACTTTCCAAATTTGATGAAAACTCTGAACACATTCAAGAAGCCCAATGAACCTTAAGCATAAAATACTTGAATAAAACTACACCAAGACGCACAACTGCTCAAAACCAGTGATAAAATTTTTTAAATTGCAAGAGAAAAAAAGAGGAGCAAGGAATAGGAAGACATCCTTTTTATTGTTGGAAATAATGAAATGAAAAGACAGTAGTAGAGGAGCATCTTTAAAGCATTGAAAAGAAAAAAAACCCTGTCAACCTACAATTCTATACATAGCAAAAATATCTTTTAAAAACCAAAGTGAAATAAACACATTTTCAGATCAGAAAAAATGGGAAGAATTCTTTATGAGCAGACCCACACTACAAAAAATGTTGAAAGATGTCTTTCAGGCAGAAGGAAAGTTATCTCAGATGGAAATATGAGTCTACTCAAAGGAACAAAGATAAATGGAATGGTAAGTCACTACATGGATAAATATAAAAGATTTTTTCTTATTAATTAAATCTCTTTAAGAGTTAACTGACTGTTTAAACGAAAATAATGCTTTGTGTGGTTTATAACAAGTAAAAGTAAAATTTATGATAATAGCATAAAGGCAGAGAAGGGAGAAGTAAAAGCATACTATTGTAAGTTTCTTATATGTGAAGTGATATATCATTGAAGGTAGACTCTCATAAATGTGTATTGTAGATATTGAAAGTAGACTGTCATAAATGTGTATTGTAAACCCTAGGCTGCACACAGTGGCTTATACCTGTAATCCCAGCTCTTTGGGAGGCTGAGGCAGGAGGATCACTTGTGAGCCCAGGAGTTTGAGGCCAGCCTTGGCAACCTGGCAGACTCTGTCTCTACAAACATATTTTTAAAAATTCTTACCAAAACCTACCCTAAGGCAACCATTAAAATAACAAAAGACTTGTAGGTAATATGTCAAAATGAGATAAGATGGATTATAAAAATTACTGTTAATAAAATGGAAAAAGATCAAAGAACAGATGAGACAAATAGGAAACAAATGACTTGGCAGATTAGATAAAAAAGAACAAGACTCAACTCCAAGCTGCCTACAAGGAATGTACTTTAACTGTAAAAACAGAGGCCAGTGTGGTGGCTTATGCCTATAATCCCAGCACTTTGGGGGGCTAAGGTGGGAGGATCTCTTGAGGCCCAGTTTTCAAAACCAGCCTGGGCAACATAGACCCAGTTACCACCAAAACAAAACACAAACAAATAGGTTAAAAGATGGAGAAAGCTATACCATGCTAACGTTAACGAAAGGCTTACTGTAATGGCTGTATTAAAGTCAGATAAAGTAGATTTCAGAAGAAAGAATATTACTAAGGATAAAGAAGGCCATTTCATAATGATAAAGAGTCAATCCACAGGATTTAACAGTCCTAAATGTTTGTATACCTACAAACAGAGCTTTGGAATTTATAAAGCAAAAGCTAATAGAAGTAGAGAAATGGACAAACCACAGTTATAGGTGATTTCAGCACTTCTTTTTAAATAATTGATAGACTATTTAGAAAATCAGTGAGGATATGTAGTGAACTTTAACAGTATTATCAACCAACCTAAATTGGTTGACATTTACAGCACACTACACCCAGAACAAGAGAATATACATTTTCCTAACTGCTCACAGAACATGTACTAAGATAGATCATATTTTGAGCCATAATAGAAGAGTCAGTAAATTTTAAAAGATCCACTATTCAATCACACGTAGTGGGATTAAATGGTAAATTAAAGCAAATAGAACCTGCCTGACCAGGAAAAAAAAAGAAGAGGAAAGACATAGATTACCAATATGAAGAATGTGAGTTATGATATCACTACAGACTGTGCAGGTATTAAAAGGATAATTAGAGAATGATATGAGCAGCTATATGCAAATAAATTCAGCATTGGACGAATGAACAAATTTCTTGAAAGATTATGAAATTTCATTCTGAAAGAAGTACATGACCTTAATTTTCTTACATGTATTAAGTAAGTGGAAATTGTAGTTTAGAAACTATACCACAGGGAAAACTCTAGGCCCAGGTGGCATCAAAATAATATTCAGATGAATGAAATGGAGAAAGGATAGCCTGTTCAACAAATGTTGGTGGAACAATTGGATTTACATATGTACAAAGATAGAGATGGACGCAGAGGTGTGTGCTCAGGAGGCTGAGGTGAGAGGACTGTTAGAGACCAGCCTGGGCAACATAGCAAAACCTCATCTCAAGCAAATAAAAGTAAGGAACTTGTAGCCTTACCTCGTGCCACATTATGAAAATGTATCATAGGCTTAAATGTGAAACCTAAAACAAAACTTCTAGGAAAATAAAGAAAACATAGGAGAAAATTTTTATGAACTTGGATCAGACAAAATTACTTAGCTATGATGCCAAAAACAAGATCAATAAAAAAAATTGATACGTTGGACTCATCAAAATTGAAAATTTTTAAAAAGCCAAAGACAAGACAAGACGTGTTCGGTGACAAGGGAGGCACTATTCAGGCAGGCCAAGGATTGAAAAAAGGTTATTGGATTTAGCAAATCTGAAATTGCATAACTACCACTTAAAATCAAATAGAAATGCCAGTAACATATTGATTTGAAAATACTATTCAGCTTTTTTATCTGGTAGAACCATTAAAGGAAATAGTACAAAGATGTTTATGAATTTTATTTTTAGGCCCAGTTGATTGTGATAAATATGGAATTGGGTTAATAAAGACAATTTTTTAAATGATTATAAAAGTAATTCCTTATTGTAGAAAATTTAAATATGTATAAAGTTTTGAAGACAGAAGCAAACTGTAATTCTTCCATGGAAAGAAGCATCATTAGTAATACTATTTTTGATATATTGTCCTTTTTAACCTATATGTTTAATTTTTTAATAGAACTTATATCCTTCTATGCCCATGGTTTTGTGTCCTGCTTTCTTTATGTGGCAGATGTGCTGAGCATGTTTTCATTTTTTAATAGTCTTTAAAAATATGACTTAAAAGTATTTTAGGGAAATACTAAAGGATGTATTTGTATAACATTTTGTGAATAAAATTTTCCCAAGAAGTAATGAGATAGATTCTGTGTGTGTATGACATAAAAATAATCTTCATTTATATAGATATATATACACACATATACATATGTAAATCTTGAGCATTATGTTGTTTCTCTTACAGTGTCAGTTTAATAAAGTATAGAATTGTCTTAGCAACTTTGATAGAAGCAGATAGAGGTTTTTGTCCTTACCTTTATTCTCAAGATATGTAATAGCCCATATTTAAGTAATTCTAATAAGTGAGTTTCTATTTCTTTCAGATGATTCAGAGATGGGAGAAGTGAAATCACTTAGTGCCAAAATCTTGCTACAACTTTGTCATATAACAAATGTTTTAATTTTCTAGAAACTATTTTGAGATTTTGTTTTTTAAACATAACTTGATTCTTCGTGTGCGTATTTTATTTGCCATCCAAGTTGGTTAGCTGTTTGCAGCCAGTGAAACAGAAAAGCAGATATTAAGGAGAGTAATATTTTTAAAATAGAAATTAAAACTATGTTATGTAATTGGAACTCCACAATTCACTGTAGCATGTTTTATTTGTATAAGAATTCATGTTATGTCCATATGAAACTAGTTTAAGTATGATCTAAAACCTTGTTCAAACTCAGTACCAAAAAGACATCTCAGCATATTATGAACTTCCTATTTATGTCTTCCCTTCCCTTTTTAACATTCAGTTAATTTCTTATATTTATGATATACTTACTCATAAGTTTTTCTATCTGTAGAAATCGTGAGATCCTGGAAAATGTGTTAGCTGTCATCCTGGCTATTCTCGTGGCTTTTTTGGGATCTATTCTTCTCATACAAGGCTTCTTCAGAGATATCTGGGTCTTCCAGTTCTGCCTGGTCATAGCCAGTTGTCAATACTCACTACTTAAGGTACCAGCGTCTTTTCTTTTCATGCTATGGAATTATATTTGTGTTAAAGGCAGAAGATTTTGTATCATTTACTGAATTAGAGTAAGATAATTATTTTTAGGCTTACATTTCTTGGATGTTTACATAAGATTGTGTAGAGAACAAAAGGGGGGATATAAATCTTAAAAATAATTAAGATTATGTTTTAATATGTAAATTTATGGAAGTTCTAATTATGTAAATTAGAACTTCCTAAAAAGTGTTTTTTGTATTAAAAGAAAACTGTATTAAAATAATAATTTGCTTTTTTTTTTTTTAACAGTAGTAGATATTATTTTTTATTATACTTTAAGTTCTGGGTTATATGTTCAGAATATGCAGGATTGTTACATAGGTTAACCCGTGCCTTGGTGGTTTGCTGCACCTATCAACCTGTCATCTGCATTAGGTATTTCTCCTAATGTTATCCTTCCCCTAGTACCTCTCCCCCTGACAGGCCCTGGTGTGTGATGTTCCCCTCCTTGTGTCCATGTGTTTTCACTGTTCAACACCCACTTAAGAGTGAGAACATTCAGTGTTTGGTTTTCTGTTGCTGTGTTAGTTTGCTGAGAACGATGGTTTCCAGCTTCATCCATGTTCCCGCAAAGGACATTAACTCATCCTTTTTTATAGCTGGATAGTATTCCATGGTGTATATGTGGCACATTTTCTTTATCCAGTCTATCATCAGTGGGCATTTGGGTTGGTTCCAAGTGTTTGTTATTGTGAGCAGTGCTGCAGTAAACATACATGTGCATGTGTCTTTATAGTAGAATGATTTATAATCCTTTGGGTGTATACCCAATAATGGGATTGCTGGGTGAAGTGGTATGTCTAGTTCTAGATCCTTGAGGAATCGCCACACTGTCTTCCACAATGGTTGAACTAATTTACACTCCCAACAACAGTGTAAAAACATTCCTATTTCTACACATCCTCTCTAGTATCTGTTGTTTCCTGACTTTTTAATGATTGCCATGCTAATTGACATGAGATGGTATCTCATTGTAGTTTTGATCTGCATTTCTCTAATGACCAGGGATGATGAGCTTTTTTTCATGTTTGTTGGCTGCATAAATGTTTTCTTTTGAGAAGTGTCTGTTCATGTCCTTTGCCCACTTTTTGATGGAGTTATTTGGTTTTTTCTTTTAAATTTGTTTAAATTCCTTGTAGATTCTGGATATTAGCCCTTTGTCAGATGGGTAGATTGCAGAAATTTTCTCCTATTCTGTAGGTTGTCTGTTCAGTCTCATGATAGTTTCTTTTGCTGTACAGAATCTCTTTAGTTTAATTAGATCTCATTTTTCAATATTGGCTTTTTTTGCCATTGCTTTTGGTGTTTAGTCATGAAGTTTTTGCCCATGCCTATGTCCTGAATGGTATTGCCCAGGTTTTCTTCTATGGTTTTTATGGTGTTAGATCTTACATTTATGTCTTTAATCCATCTGGAGTTAATTTTTGTGTAAGGTGTAAGGAAGGGGTCCAGTTTTAGTTTTCTGCATATGGCTAGCCGGTTTTCCCAACACCATTTATTAAATAGGGGATTTTTTCCCATTGCTTATTTTTGTCAGGGTTGTTAAAGATCAGATGTGATCTTTAACACATCTACATACAGATGGCTGTAGATGTGGCATAATTTCTGAGGCCTCTGTTCTGTTCCAATGGTCTGTAAATCTGTTTTGGTCCCAGTACCATGCTGGTTTGGTTACTGTAGCCTTGTAGTATAGTTTGAAGTCAGGTAGCACAATGCCATCAGCTTTGTTCTTTTTGCTTAGGATTATCTTGGCTATACAGGCTCTTTTTTGGTTCCATATGAAATTTAAAGTAGTTTTTTCTAATTCTGTGAAGAAAGCCAATGGTATCTTGATGAGGATAGCATTGAATCTATAAATTACTTTGGGAAGTATGGCCATTTTCACTATATTGATTCTTCCCATCCATGAATATGGAATGTTTTTCCATTTGTTTGTGTCCTCTCTTATTTCCTCGAGCAGTAGTTTGTAGTTCTTGAAGAGGTCCTTCACATCCCTTGTAAGTTGTATTCCTGGGTATTTTATTCTCTTTGTAGCATTTGTGAATGGGAGTTCACTCATAATTTGGCTCTCTATTACTGGTGTATAGTAATGCTTGTGATTTTTGCACATTGATTTTGTATCCTGAGACTTTGCTGAAGGTTGCTTATCAGCTTAAGGAGATTTTGGGCTGAGACGATAAGGTTTTCTAAATATACAAATGTCATCTACAGAGACAATTTGACTTCCTCTCTTCCTATTTGAATACCCTTTATTTCTTTCTCTTGCCTTAGTATCCTCGCCAGAACTTCCAATACTATGTTGAATAGGAGTGGTGAGAGAGGGTATCCTTGTCTTTTGCTGGTTTTCAAAGGGAATGCTTCTAGCTTTTGCCCATTCAGTATGATATTGGCTATGGGTTTGTCATAAATAACTCTTTTTATTTTGAGATACGTTCCATCAATCCCTAGTTTCTTGAGAGTTTTTAGCATGAAGGGGTGTTGAATTTTATCGAAGGCCTTTTCTGCATCTATTGATATAATCATGTGGTTTTTGTTATTGGTTCTGTTTATGTGATGCACTGCATTTATTGATTTGCATATGTTGAACCAGCCTTGCATCCCAGGGTGAAGCTGACTTGATCATGGTGGATAAGCTTTTTGATGCATTGCTGGATTCGGTTTGCCAGTATTTTATTGAGGATTTTTGTATTGATGTTCATCAGGGATATTGGCCTGAAATTTCCTTTTTTTATTGTGTCTCTGCCAGGTTTTGATATCAGGATGATGCTGGCCTCATAAAATGAGTTAGGGAGGACTCCCTCTTTTTCTATAGTTTGGAGTAGTTTCAGAAGGTATGGTACCAGCTCCTCTTTGTACCTCTGGTAGAATTTGGCTGTGAATCCATCTGGTCCTGGGCTTTTTTTTGGTTGGTAGGCTATTAATTACTGCCTCAATTTCCGAACTTGTTATTGGTCTATTCAGGGATTTGACTTCTTCCTCGTTTAGTCTTGGGAGGGTGTGTGTGTCCAGGAATTTATCCTTTATTTCTTCTAGGTTTTCTAGTTTATTTGCATAGAGGTGTTTATAGTATTCTCTGTTGGTATAGTATTTTCTCTTGGTTGATAGGCTATTAATTACTGCCTTAATTTCAGAACTTGTTATTGGTCTATTCAGAGATTATATTTCTTCCTGTTTTAGTCTTGGGAGGGTGTATGTGTCCAGGAATTTATCCATTTCTTATAGGTTTTCTAGTTTATTTGTGTAGAGGTGTTTATAGTATTCTTTAGTTTATGTGTGTAGAGGTATTTATCGTATTTTCTAGTTTATTTGTGTAGAGGTGTTTATAGTATTCTCTGATGGTGAAATCCCCTTTATCATTTTTTATTATGTCTATTTGATTCTTCTCTCTTTTCTTCTTTATTAGTCTGGCTAGCGGTCTATATATTTTGTTAATGTTCTCAAAGATCCAGCCCCGGGATTCATTGCTTTTTTTTCTTTTTTGTAAGGTGTATTGTGTATCTCCTTCAGTTCTGCTGTGATTTTAGTTATTTCTTGTCTTCTGCTAGCTTTTGAATTTGTTTGCTCTTGCTTCTCTAGTTCTATTAATGGTGATGTTAGTATGTCGATTTTAGATCTTTCCTGCTTTCTCATGTGGACATTTAGTGCTATAAATTTCCCTCTAAACACTGCTTTAGCTGTGTCCCAGAGATTCTGGTACATTGTGTCTTTGTTCTCATTGGTTTCAAGGAACTTATTTATTTCTGCTGTTATTTCGTTATTTACCTAGTAGTCATTCAGGGGCAGGTTGTTGAGTTTCCATGTAGTTGTGCGGTTTTGACTGAGTTTCCTAATCCTGAGTTCTAATTTGATTGCACTGTGGTCTGAGAGACTGTTTGTTATGATTTCCATTCTTTTTGCATTTGCTGAGGAGTGTTTCACTTCCAAGTATATGGTTCACTTATTTCAGAATAAGTGCTGTGTGGTGCTGAGAAGAATGTATATTCTGATGATTTAGGGCGGAGAGTTCTGTAGATGTCTGTTAGGTCTGCTTGGTCCAGATCTGAGTTTAAGTCCTGAATATTCTTGTTACTTTTCTGTCTTGTTGATCTGTCTAATATTGACAGTAGAGTGTTAAAGTCTCCCACTATTATTGTGTGGGAGTCTAAGTCTTTTTGCAGGTCTCTAATAACTTGATTATGAATCTGAGTGCTCCTGTATTGGATGCATATATATTTAGGTTAGTTAGCTCTTCTTGTTGTATTGATCCCTTTACCATTATGTAATGCCCTTCTTTGTCTTTTTTGATTTTGTTGGTTTAAAGTCTGTTTTATCAGAGACTAGGATTACACTCCCTGTTTTTTTGCTTTCCATTTGCTTGGGAAATATTCCTGCATCCCTTTATTTTGAGCCTGTGTGTGTCTTTGCACATGAGATGGAACTTCTGAATACAGCACACCAATGGTTCTTGACTGTTTATCCAATCTGCCAGTCTGTGTCTTTTATTTGGGGCATTAAGCCTGTTTATATTTAAGGTTAATATTGCTATGTGTCAATTTGATCCTGTCATTATGATGCTAGCTGGTTATTTTGCCCATTAGTTGCTGCAGTTTCTTCATAGTGTCGATGGTCTTTACAATTTTGTATGTTTTTGCAGTGGCTGCTATCAGTTTATTCTCTCCATATTTAGTGCTTCCTTCAGGAGCTCTTGTAAGGCAGGTCTGGTGGTGACAAACCCTTTCAGCATTTGCTTGTCTGTAAAGGATTTTATTTCTCCTTCACTTATGAAGCTTAGTTTGGCTGGATATGCAATTGTGAGTTGAAAATTCTTTTCTTTAAGGATGTTGAATATTGGCCCCCACTCTCTTCTGGCTTGTAGGGTTGCTGCAGAGAGATCTGCTATTAGTCTGAAGGGCTTACCTTTGTGAGTAACTTGACCTTTCTCTCTGGCTGCCCTTAACATTTTTTCCTTAATTTCAACCTTGGTGAATCTGACATTATTTGTCTTGGGGTTGCTCTTCTTGAGGAATATCTTTGTGGTGTTCTGTGTATTTCCTGAATTTGAATTTTGGCCTGTCTTGCTAGGTTGCGGAAGTTCTCCTGGATAATATTCTGTAGAATGTTTTTCAACTTGGTTCCATTCTCCCCGTCACTTTCAGGTACAGCAGTCAAACACAGGTTTGGTCTTTTCACCTAGTTCCTATTTTTTGGAGGCTTTATTTGTTCCTTTTCATTCTTTCTCTAATGTTGTCTTCATGCTTTATTTCATTAAGTTGATCTTCCATCTCTGATATCCTTTTTTCTGCTTGATCAATTCGGCTATTGATACTTGTGTATGCTTCACAAAGTTCTTGTGGTATGTTTTTCAGTTTCATCAGGTCATTTATATTCTTCTCTAAACTGGTTATTATAGTTAACAATTCCTTTAACCTTTTTTCGAAGTTCTTAACTTCCTTGCACTGGGTTAGAACATGCTCCTTTAGCTTGGAGGAGTTTGTCGCACTGGGTTAGAACATGCTCCTTTAGCTTGGAGGAGTTTGTCATTACCACCTTCTAAAGCCTACTTCCGTCAATTCGTCAAACTTGTTCTCTGTCCAGTTTTGTTCCCTTGTTGGCGAGGAGTCGTGATCCTTTGGAGAAGAGGTGTCCTGGTTTTTGGAATTTTCCGCCTTGCACTGGTTTTTCCCCATCTTCATGGAATTATCTACCTTTGGTCTTAGATGTTGGTGTCTTTCCGATAGGGTTTCTGTGTGTACGTCCTTTTTGTTGATGTTGATGATACTGCTTTCTGTTTGTTTATTTTTCTTCTTACAGTTGGGCTCCTCTGCCGGAGGTCCACTCCAGACACTATCTGCCTGGGTATCACCAGCGGAGGCCGCAGAACAGCAAAGATTGCTGCCTGTTCCTTCCTCTGGAAGCTTTGCCCCAGAGGGGCACCTGCCAGATGCCAACCGGATCTCTCCTGTATGAGGTGTCTGTCGACCCCTGCTCGGAGGTGTCTCCCAGTCAGGAGGCATGGGAGTCAGGCACCCACTTGAGGAGGCAGTCTGTCCCTTTGCAGAGCTCAATCACTGTGCTAGGTGATCCACTGCTCTCTTCAGAGCCAGCCAGCAGGAACATTTAAATCTGCTGAAGCTGCGCCCACAGCTGCCCCTTCCCCCAGGTACTCTGTTTCAGGGAGATGGGAGTTTTATCGATAAGCCCCTGACTGGAGCTGACTTTCTTTCAGAGTTGCCCTGCCCAGAGAGGCGGTATCTAGAAAGGCAGTCTGGCTACAGCAGCTTTAGGGAGCTGCAGTGGGCTCCGCCCAGTTCAGCCTTTCTGTTGGCTTTGTTTGCACTGTGAAGGGGAAACTGCCTACTTAAGCTTCAGTAATGGTAGATGCCCCTTCTCCCACCAAGCTCGAGTGTCCCTGGTCGACTTCAGACTGCTGTGCTAGCAGCGAGAATTTCAAGCCAGTGGATCTTAGCTTGCTGGGCTCCATGGGAGTGGGATCCACTGAGCTAGACCACTTGGCTTCCTGGCTTCAGCCCCCTTTTTAGGGGAGTGAATGGTTCTGTCTCATTGATGTTCCAGGTGCCACTGGGGTATGAAAAAAAAAATTCCTCAGATAGCTCAGGAGTTTCTTGAACTTTTCAGATGACTCTTTTTTTTGTTGTTGTTGATGCCTCTTTGTTCTTTTGACTACTTAATTTATGAGAATTCCCTAGGATTTTATGTGATTATCTTCTTGGTTTACAGTTCCTTGCCAGTGAAGTCATCCTCGTTTGTTACTTTATTTGTTGCCTTCGAATATGAGTTATGTCCAGATTAATATCTCAGAGTCTCCACCTCTTTTGCCAGCTTTAGTCCTATAAATCTAGCAGACATTTAAAATAGCAAATTAATCATCTTCTGGTTAATAATTCTTTCCCAATTTCTTTGCTTTTGACAGTGATATACCAGCTAAAAATCTTAGAGTCTCTGCTCCTTCCTCCTTGTTCCCTAATAACAAGTAACCATTCGATGACATTTAATGATTCTGTGTTAAAATTACTGGTTGTTGTTCTTGCACTATACCTATAGTGCCTTAAATAATCTAAATTCACTTTCTGGCTCTAGTGTCTCTGTTGTCCAATTAATTTTGTCCACTGCTTTCAGATTAATGTGATTAAATATGGAAAAGGTTAAAGGTGACAGATTTTTGCAACTAGTTGCCTAGAAGGAGAATAATGTCATAAACAGGAATAAGAAAGACAAGAACAGAAGCTTTTAGAGGATAGGTGTTGTGATTAAAAGAGTTTAAAGATTATCTGGACTCAGATCTGGCCAAGGGCCAAATGCCAAACTCGTGAGCTCAGTCCAGTGTCGAATAGTAAGCTGGTACTAGACCATCCTAGTGAAATTGTAAGGTATGCCACTGGAAATGAACTGAAACTTGGGAGAAAAGTCAAGACTAGAGAAGTAGCTGCATAATACCTTCTGAACATTTTTATGGGAAGTCAATAAAGTCTCTTAAAAGGTTACAGCTTAGCTTACTTGATTATTTTGATATGAAAATGCAGATAATATATTTATCACAAATACCATTGAATTACTTAGTAAGCTTGGACTTTATGGGAAGAACTAGAATTCTTGTTATAAGCTAACCACTATTATTGTATGTTTCCTGAATGGAATGATGTCCTGTGAGAAGTACTGTACTTGTATATAGTATACTTTAACTATACTTGTACATAGCAATAAGCCAAACAGTAAGATGGATCTGTCTATCATATGCTATTGCAGAAACTTTAAGATAGTTACAAATAAATAAATAATAATCTTTTTTTCTGACTCTTGTCAGGAAAGATTTGAGATGTTTTTAATATCTCAGTGACACTGGTATCTGGAGCTGACATTTCATCTCTGGAACAGAATTATTAATATAGGTCATTTTGTGGTTGTGGAATATTTACTTAAAATCATTTCAGGCATTTTGAAAGTTGGTTGTAAGATTAGCAGGACTTCAGGAGTGTAATTTGTCTTTCTGTTTCATTTTTAGAGTGTTCAACCAGATTCTTCTTCTCCCAGACATGTAAGTCACTTTAATGACTGTGCTTTGTAGTTCCTTAATATTTATCAAAGCATTTGTGGTTTGGTTTTTGTTTGTTTTGTTTTGTTTGGAATGCATCAGACTGAACTAAAATTTATGTTTTATTTTCCTCATTTATATTTTGACACACCACTAGAAATACAGGTGTTTTGTTTGCTTAAAATAAAATGACACTGTACTTGTGGACTCTAAATCTTGGTTGAAATTGAGCATAATAATTCATTTTTTGATAGCCTGTTTTAGAGCGTAGACATGGTTCTTCTAAACTCATGATTATTTGTGTTTAATAAGTTTTGAATAATAGCTTATGAATAGGTATTGAAAATATAATTTTGAGGTAGGAAAACCTTTATATTATTTCACTTGAGTAACCATTAGGAGCAAGAATAGAGAAATAATACATTAGTTTGGTGTTAAGGCCATTGAATAAAAGCTTGTTACTCACTTTGTGACTTTAGACAAAAATATTATCTGCCTAGCAGTATTTATTGTGAAGTGTGATTCATTTTAGGTCTAAACTGAGTGTTTAATAGAACAAAGGATATTCTATTTAAAGTAGTTCAAAAATAGACTTCAAGAATAGTTTATGATTTTTTTCCTTGTGTATAATTTTTTTAATCCATTCACTGGAATAATGAATAATGAGAATGGATGAGCAAAATAAGGAGGCAAGTGTGGGTTTTATTTTTTGACTGATTGTGTTTACTATTTTGTAAGAATATTTTTGAAGTGTAATGATATATGGAAACATTGCTTTTTAACTTTTTATTTTGATGTTATTTCAAACTTAAAGTTGCAAGGGTAGTACAAAGAATTTCAAATACAATTCATCCAGATCCCCGTGTTAACATTTACCATATTTGCTTAATCCCTTTCTATCATGTGATTTTTTTCTTGTTTCTCTCTTCTAGCTGACATGATGCCCCTTTACCTCTAAATGTCTCAGTGTATGTTTCTTAGAAACAAAGTATATTAATTTAATATAATTATCAAAATTAGAACATTAACACTGATAAAATGCTGTCTTCTAATTTACAGATCTTATTCAGGTTTTGCCCATTGTCTTCATTGGCAATAAAAAGTCCTTGATTATGTTTGGTCTCTTAAATCTCCTTTAATCTGAAGCAATTCTTCAGCAGCTGTCTTTCATGAAATTGAAATTTTTGATGGATACAGGCCAGTTATTTTATAGATCATCCCTCAATTTGAGTTTGATGTTTTTTTCTTTAAAAAAATTTTTTTAAATTTTTATATTTTCACCCTGTCTTATGGTGCTGATGATTTGATAAGGCCATGCTTTAAGTAGGAATACTACAAAAGTGCATCATATTAGGAAGCATATATTGATTTATCCTGTTACTAGTGATGCTAATTTTGATCTTCTGGTTAAGCGTATTGTCGGCAGGGTGTCTGAAATCTCTGCATTATTAACATTTTAGCTAGCTAATTTTTTGTTTGAAGATAGGGGATGCTGTCTATTGCATTGTAGGATACTTAGCATTCTCTCTAGTGCTACCCACTAGATGCTGGTGGCACCACTTCCCCAATTGTCACAACAGAAATGTGTGCAGATATTCCCATATGTGCACTGGGGAGCAAAACCCCCTCCCAATTCTTTAAGAGCCACTACTTTACTGGAATGTTACTGTTTTTCTCTTGCAGATAATAAATACTTCAAATAAATAAATAAAATAAATACCTCGTAGGGAGATGCCTCGAGACTGTGTATGTGTCCTCCTACTCCATAAATTTCTATGTATTAGTTTTAGTATCTACTGATGTTTCTTGCCTGATTCAGTTATCATTTGATGGTTGCCAAGTGGTTATTTTTCTCATCCCACCATTCCTTCTGCTTTTATTAGTTGACCTTTTATTAATAATATAAGGAAGAGCTTTCCCTTCTATTTTATATATGTAGGTATGTATTGGTGTGGATACATGGATTATTTTAGTCAATGGACTATAATGTTACTAGTAGTATTTATTTTGATGCTCTGATTGTCCCTGATTTAGCCATTGGGAGTCCATCACACTTCTTTCTGTGTCCTTTTGACGAATCTCTATCATTCTTTAAGTACGTTCTACCTTTTTGTCACAATAATATGTTCCAGGATCATCTTACACTTTCCCTGTCGTAGCCAGAAACCAGTCTTTTCTCTATGGAGCCCCCCCATCTTTTTTGGTAGGTAATGGTATTTATAAAGTAAGATGTGGTTGCTAGTAATCTTTATTGCTAGAATCTCATTGCATCTAGGTCCTCTCAGTGGATAAAGCTAGGAAGTGTATGTATGTACATATACACACGAATATACATAGGTATTACCTATTCCTTTATCTATTTATATGCGTATTAAAAATAATGAGACTTTGGGAGCCCAACGTGGGCAGATCACTTAAGTCTAGGAGTTTGAGACCAGCCTGGGCAACATGGTGAAATCCCATCTCTAAAAAAAGTAAACAGGCATGGTGATGCATGCCTGTAGTCCCAGCTACTTGGAAGGCTGAAGTGGCAAGATCACTTGAGCTCAGGAGGCTGAGGCTGCCATGAGCTGTGATCATGCCACTGCATTCCAGTCTGGGCAAACAGAGTGAGACCCTGTCTCAAAAAAAAAAACAAAAAAAAAAAACTCACACTGATATTTCTATTTCAGTCCAGTATCTCAGAGTTCATTCTGTTATTCTTCCTTCTTTCTATATTTGTTAATCCCTTCTGTGACTGTCAGACATCTGGCTTCCGTATGGAAAAATTTTGAACCCTTAGAATAAAGCCATCAATGATCTCAGTAGTTGTTTGTGACTCTTAAAATTAACTATAAACTGACTTTTAAAAAATATCATTTTCAGGGTCATAATCGTATCATTGCCTACAGTAGACCAGTTTATTTCTGCTTATGTTGTGGTCTTATTTGGCTCTTGGATTATGGTAGCAGAAACCTGACTACAACCAAGTTCAAATTATATGGAATAACTTTCACCAATCCACTGGTGTTTATATCAGCCAGGGATTTAGTTATAGGTGAGTCATCTTTAAAGTATCTCTAATCTTAAAATTAATATATTTGTATATCAACATTTTACTGATAAATATATCAATTATACAGCTTAAAATGTTTTTAATAAGCTTATTTTACTGTTTATTGTAATTCTCTCTGAAGAACAAAAGTGATAGGACTATTATGAGTGAATAAAGCTAATGATGAACAAATATTATAGTAATTCTTTTGTTTTTGGAGTAGATGTAATGGAAATTTTTTTATTTGTTTAAGTTTCTATTACATGAAAACGATTGAAATAACTTTAAAAAGTATTGTTAATGATTGAAAAGATGTTATTTACTACCCAAGCAATTATGTTGAGATGTATCATTTCAAATGCTATCTTTTAAAAATTGCTTAGTAGTTTATGTTAATTTGGGGTTTTTAAAATTAATTATGACCTCTCAGTGGACACAAGAATGGATACAGTATAATATTTTAAAATATACTTTTCTTTCTTTTTATAGTGTTTACACTCTGTTTCCCAATAGTGTTTTTCATTGGTCTCCTGCCTCAGGTGAATACATTTGTAATGTACCTTTGTGAACAATTGGATATTCATATCTTTGGTGGTAATGGTAAGTACTTCTTTATAAACATTATAGATTATAGTATTACATTTATAGATCATGAAGTAATAAACTGACCATTGAAATGCTTTTCTGGTTTTTGCTTCAGGCTTGAAATTAGGGGGAAAAAAGACATTAAATCATTTAAGACTGAGAAGCAATTAATGTGGATAGGAAAAAATAGTCAAGTCTGCTACTGTAGAGAAAGAGCCAGGTATAATGAAGCAGATGTGTAAGAAGTGGTAAAATTATGTCTGCAACTTAAAGTTATAGTGAGTTTACATGGAACCTGTATGTACTTAAGAGATATTTATAAAAGATCATCTATCCTGAAGAGATTGACGTTTGATACATAGCATTATATTTGGATTTTAAACCATTATGTGCATTTAGTAGGTCTTTGTATTTGGTTTCAGAGTTTTGTTTTATCCTTAGAATGCTAACACCAAAACCAGAATCTCAAAGCATTTTACTAATAAATAAGCTTTTAAAAACTATCTCTGTTCACTGAGTAGAATATGTGGCTATGAACTGATATACTTAGAAAATCTATTTCTGTATATCATATGTATATTTTATTTAAAAAATAAGACTATAGCCATATTACTCTGGAATAGATACTGGTTTGTAGAACCTGAAAATAATTATTTGGCACACACAATGGTTAAAATATACCATTATTTAGTTTAACCATTGAAAATTTTACTGAAACATCAGTGTGCAACTAGAGAAAATGAAAGGGAAAGAAATTATTATAACTTTATAGTTCATTCTCTCCATACCTCACATTTTCAGGCCTCATTTATTTTCCAAGCATATGCATTGAAATCCTCTCTGGTGATAAAATGTCGATATCAATGGCTTTAATTTTAAATACAAACTGAGCTTTTTCTATGTTGCTATTTATTATACTAGAGAATTTTTAATGTTTTGAAAATTTTTTGAAGGGATTGAATGAAGACAGAACTGGTTTCATCAATCAGCATAGCTTAATGGGTAGAAGACAATTTTAAAATTTAGGGACTAGTCTTGGTATTATATTACCCTAAATACTATGGGGAGAGCTTAATGTAGGTAATTTATGATAATGGGCTTTTGTCATACTATAATTTACAATCTTGTGCAAGGTATTAGGTTTATAATATCTCATAAGGAATTTTTTATATAGATTTATGATTATTATTAAATTACTGTTGAAGGAAATCTGTTACCCATGTTTTAAAACTAAAGTCTAAATATCTTAGCCATTCCCTATTCCTTATTACTAATATTCCCATTGAATCTATTTTGTTGTTGTTGCTATTGCTAGCAATTAGATCTACACCTTTTTCTGAAAATTAACACATGAGAATACAGATTTACTTCTGTGGGTAACACAGGTTCTGTTTACATAGATAAATATCTTTCAGTGAACACTTAATACATCTCTAGTTCCTTTTCAGGCTCTGAAACCTTCATTTTTCCACATTTTTTGTTTATATAAGATATATTCTTGAAGCATATTATAGGAATAATTTTTTCTTGCTACATATAAATGTTCATTACTTCCAAGATGGATATATTTTATCTGGTAGCAAAGATTCAGGATAGCAAATCTCTGTCATGTCAAAATCTTTCTGAAAGAACAAAATGAAGTAACTGAATTTTTTGAATTCAAATTAGTATTTAATGATTGTTGACATTATAATATTTTAAATGCTTTTCAGTGACGTTTAAATTTTTTTCCATATATTTTTATAACATATTTCTTTCCTTTTTCTTTTCTTGTCTAGCCACTACAAGCCTGCTTGCAGCACTTTACAGTTTTATCTGTAGCATTGTGGCAGTAGCCTTATTGTATGGATTATGTTATGGAGCCTTAAAGGTGAGCAATAAATGTGGTATGTTTTGTCTTTAAGGCTATATTTCTATATGAAGGTTGTTTTAAAATCAACTAATAATGGTTTTCTCCCTTTTGCCACTTAGCATTAATTTTCATTGTCTTCGTATGTTAAACATTGTTCTCATTCTCAACTACTTTGAATTTGAAAATAGTTTAATAGTTAACCATTACTGAAAGAAAATTCTTTTCCTGCAGTACTCATAGGTTAATATTAGGAACAGATTCTGGAAAACTAGGCTCATCTGCTATAAGGGTAGGCATAATTACAGGATATGAAATTAATTTTAAAATTCTAGTTAAGAATTTAACTGCTTTTCATATCAAAGTTCTTTTAAACTTATAAAAACAAGCTTAAGGACTACAATTTAAGATACATGCTAATAAAAAGTAATACATTGAAATTTAATGTCATTATTTGATTAGAAGATCTGGATGAGCCTTGCGAACTTCTCTTTAAAAGACTGTCAACAAGTTGTAATCATAAACATTTAAAATTTTTTATAGTTAGTGATTCAATAGAGGTAGTAGTTAACTATCTTAGTTAAGGCTCACAGTTTAGGCTGTTTTAACAAAGTACCCATAGACGAGGTGGCTTATAAACAACAGAAATTTATTTCTCACAGTTCTGGGGTCTGGAAATCTGAGATTGGGGTGCTGGATGGTCAGATTCTGGTGAGGTCTCTCTTCCCAGTTGCAGACAGCTAACTTCTTATATCCTCAGTGGCAGAAACAGGACTTGCCCTCTGGGGTTCCTTTTATGTGGACTCTGATCCTAGTCATGAGGACTCTACTCTCAGGACCTTCTGACCTACCAAAGGTGCCACCTCCTAATACCATCACACTGGGGGTGGGGATTTCAACATACGAATTAGTGGGGACACAGACAACAGGTAGTGTTTATGAATTGCTTTTAGTACATGATATTTCTAAATTTTTAATCTAAATGAACAGGTCATTTTGAGATAAGAATGCTCTTCTTTTGTCTGAGAGTGGTAAGTAGTGTCAAGTATTTGTCAAATAAAGACAAGTATCTTTTGTTTAGTTTTTTTCTTAAATACTCATTTTGTTTTATTTTAGTTGAGGCAAAATTTACATACAGTGAAATCCAACTGTCTGAAGTACACAATCTGATAAGTTTTGACAAATGCATACACCTATGTAATTTATACCCTTATCAAGATATGAGAGTTCCATTACCTCAGAAAGTTTCCTCATGTTTCTTCCTCTCTCTCCTAATACTTACTGTTGTTATTTCTTTCAGTATACGCTAGGTTTGCAGTTCTTGAACTTCGTATAAATGAAATCGTACCATATGTATTCTTTTGTATCTGACTTAATTGCTCAGTGTAATACTGTTGAGATTCATCCACATTGTGTGTATCAGGAGTTTGTTTCTTTTTATTGTAGATAAGTATTCCATTTAATTTTAATTCCTTCTTACCCACATTGTATGCCTATATCACAGTTTACCTACCATCTTAGAGATGCTCATTTGAGTTGTTTCTAGTTGAGGAATATTATGAATAAGCCTGCTGTGAACATCATCGTACAAGTCCTTTTGTGGACATGTGTATCCATTTCTCTTGGATAAATACCTAGAAATGGAATTAACAGTTTTCCAAAGTGATTGTACTGGACACACACACACACACACACACACACACACACATATAAGTTTTAATTTTTATTAAAGTTGTACATTCTATATCACAGTGTCAAATAGTTCTACAAGACTTAGAGCAAGAACAGCAGTCTCCTAATCCCTTTTAGCTTCCTCAGACATACTATTTTTAAGTGATTGTTTTTGGCATTACCTCCATATGTCTACTTTTTATTTCTGCTTCTTGTATTTTCTGACATCTTCAGCAGAACCCATGGACTGCCCTTTATGGAAGTTGGAGGCTTGACTTACTTTCTCTCTCTCTCTCTCTCCCTTTTTTTTTTTTAGAGGTTGTTTAGAATGCATGTGGTTCATGTATTCCTGAACGTATTCTAGTTTATATCCCTAGATTAGGTTAAACCATTGAGAGCTGCATTTGGACCAGGCTGTCTAGTCACCTCTTGAGTTTCCTTGCCCACATTTCTCTTCAGCATTATGCCTGCTCTTTGCATGGAGGCACCTTCCAAGAGTGTGTGTAAGAAAACGGTGGTCCCTTTATCACAGGGCTGTCAGGTTGATGTCCTTCGGTGCTTTGTTTAGTGTCCTTCCTATAAAGACTCAATCAAGATGTTTCTTTTAAATCTTGATGACAGCCAGTTCTTGTTTCCCTAAGAAATCTAGAATGCATTTTTGTATTGTTTTTTTTGTTATGTTTTGTTTTGTTTTTTCCCCATATACAGTGTTAATTTTAAAATTTGCCTTGGCCGTTAAGCAGCTCAAAGCCAGATTCCCTGCTTATGTCTAGGAAGTTATGGCTTTTGTCTTTCATATTCCTTCGCTCATCATCATAAATGAGGTCCTGAGCAGGGTCATGGTTACAAGGATATTTTGCCTTATACTAATTCAGATTCATTAAGTTATCCATTTGTTTCTGAGATTTCTTTTTTTTTACATTTTTGTTATATTTAACAACATGATTAAAGATAGTAACAGTTCAGAAAAAGATTGTTAATTTAAACTTTCTGCAAACATCACTGAAAACTTCACTAAGTATGCAAGAATTTTTTCTTAGCCAGAAGCCCTTCCACCAAAACTCAGCACATCCAAAATCACTGCACCCAAGAGCCCGGAGTGTCTGTTGAGCAGCTGCACTGCACATGTACATATCTGTGAATTAAAATGTGCAAATGGAGAAGAGGCATTTCCTGACCAGTCAAGGGAAGCTTCCTGGAGGGGTCTGTCCCTGACTCTTCTGCATTCTTATACCTCATATCCAACATCCCTTCGCATGGAGCAGCCCAGGCCAAGTGCTGGGACGGGGCAGGTGCAAGGCTGAGTGGGCGAATCATCCCTCAAAGCCCAGTGAGGTGCCCAGTGCACCACCAGCATAATGCGCCTGAAAACAAGGTCCAGGACCCCTGGCACAGGACCCCCCTTGCCTTCCTATTCTGCCGTCAGACCAAGCAAAGAGGACAGCAGCACGGGGGCCCCACAGGATAGCACACAAGAATGCTCTAACCTCTACACCCTCCTGGGACAGAAGGGGACTATGGGAATCCTGCAGTGTAGACTTAGGCAGCCCAGCCCTGCAGCTCAAAAGCTCCGTGGGTGGGACGTCTCTCACTGTAGGGCCTGCTCACATCTGTACATGAGTCCCAGAGCTAAGTGGCCTTTGGCCTTGAACTCTGATGTTCTCTCTCACATCTTTGACATTTTTGGCAAACTTTTCAGCCTCTTCCAACCAGTGCAGGGAGCTCCTACATAACTTGGCAGCGAGGAGAGGGATGGTGGCATTGTCTGGCTTTAGGTAGATACACTGTTTCAGTACCTTCACAGCACGAGCAGATTTTCCAGCAGCCATCAGAGACAGAGCAAACAGGCACCAGAGGCAGAACTCCTCAATGGCAAACTTCATAGCTCTTTCTAGGCACCATGGTTTGTTGTCTTACACCAAGAAATAATTCAAGACACAGATACACAAGGAGTGGGTTTAGGAGTGGAAAGACAGAGAAGAAGGAGCGAGAGAGAGAGCGTGCGAGCGCGAGCTTCCTTAGATTGAGAAAGCGGATCACTCAAGGCAGGGCCTCCCAGAGGCTTGACTTAACTTTGTCTCACCCCAGCCTGACTACACATGTAGCCTCTCTTGTCTCCCTTATATACCTGATGTGTTTACCTTATTATCACTGAGTAAGTGCTCTTCCTCCATATCTTATGTTTTCTCCTATACTTTGCTTTCTTATGTATTTATCTCCCTTTTATTCTCAAGCTCTTAAGAGATTGTTTAACTTTCTTTTCAGTACATTCAAACATATCAAGGGTTCACTTTCTGGCTCTACCGCTTAGCTGGAAAAATTACTTAAACCCTCTTCTGTGCCTTAGTTTTCTTATCTATAAATTGGGGGGTAATAATACGTATATTCAAGGTTATTGTAAAAGTTATCTGGGAAACACAAAGATCCAAGGATGTGACTCTACACAGTGTTCAATATAAGATTTTGATGTAGCCGTTAAAAAAATAAAATGTCGGTGTTATGATGTGAAACAATTTTCAAGTCTACTTTTACATGGGGAAAAAAGGCAAGTTGTATTAAAAAGTGCCATTTGGGTCTCCACTCCTAGCATGTTTCCTTTCCGAATCTCCAGAGAACAGTGAAGGATTAGAATAGTGTCCACCTCACAGGACATACTTAAGAACTGTTACCTGTTCCAGTTAGCCCACTCTCTGCCAGGTATCATGCTGATAGACTCTGGAGATGCTACAATGAGCAGAGCTCACATTGGAGTGACCACATGTGTGGTGGCCTTGGAAGTTAGCCTTTGTAGTATTTCCTTCTAGGGTTGCAGAGTCATTCATTCAGAAGACAGTTCCTGAATGCCTGCTCAGTGCTGTAGAGGACATATATATTATATGGGCAAAGACATCAAGAAAGCAACACACCAAATGTCAGCCTTTTCTTTTGCCTAATGTATCATGTATCGTCTTTTTCTGCTCTATTATTGTATATAAAATTCACTGTATCAAGATATCTTATTCTTCAAAAAGGAACACAGTTTACTACAAATTTAATAGCACTTAAAATGTGAAAGAATTGATAGCCACATGCATCAAAAGCAAATTATTCCTAGTGTATGAATAGAGCTCTCGTGACCCCTTGCCCAAAAAATCTGTAGCTTTAGTACCAAAGACATCTAGTGTCTAGATTCTAGCTCATCAGAAAATAATAAATCTAAATTTTTCTGGAACAAAATGCAATTAACGTGGCTAAAAATTTTGTTGAATTTAAGTTCATTGTCTTTTCCAAAATACTGACATAAAAGGATTATGTGCTATATTGTAAATTAGAAGCATATAATTCTGTTAAATTCATATTTCCACAGGATTCTTGGGATGGCCAGCATATTCCAGTACTATTTTCCATTTTTTGTGGTTTGTTAGTGGCAGTGTCTTATCATCTCAGCCGACAAAGCAGTGATCCATCTGTACTTTTGTAAGTGAACTCAGTTGTTATTGAATTAAAGAAATTTAAGTAAGTTGGTGATTTTTTCAAATAACTTTGAAAAGTTCTGTTTCCCAATGCCTTTCCAAAGTGCTATTGGCCTATTCTATATTAAGTTTCAAAATATGTTAACTTTGGGTCATTCTAATCAGATTGGCTGAGAATATTAGTGTTTTCCTTCCCAATTATTGAAACTATGTTTTAATAAAAATATTTTCACTGTATGCTTATTTATGGTATCCTAAACATTTTAGAATTTCTCATTTGGTAATGATTAAATATACTCGAATCACTTGGTTTTCTATCATAAACGTTATTGCCCGTTTTAATTGTTGGTTTTCAGATTATATATGTATTTTCTTTTTTTTTCTCTTTTTTAACACAAAGCTCTTTAGTGCAATCCAGGATTTTTCCAAAAATGGAAGAGAAAAATCCAGAAGACCCTCTAGCTGAAGTAAAAGATCCGCTTCCTGAAAAACTTAGAAATTCTGTTGTAAGTTTTATCATTTAGAATCACCTAAAAGACTTAAATCTTAGACAGTTGATTATGTTATATGATGACACTTTTTGAAAGTCTTTAGTAATTGGAGAAAAATGTATAGTTATAGTTTATAGGATTAGTTGTACATTGTTGATTGTCTTTATTCCAAATATTAACATGTAGAAATGTTCATTCCTCAGACTTGGTTTGTGTGTAGAACAGAGCAGTAAACATTTATTTTAGGTCAGGCGAAATTAAGTAATTTCATTGGTCATAGAACTTTTATTCCTTTTCAGTTTAGACTAGGATCTGAAACAGTATTAACATGAATTAGATTCATTTTGTTGTTATTGTTCATCTTGTTGGGAAAAAAAACTATATCTTGGTAAGTCATTCGTTAGTCTTTAAGTTGTTTTATTTCTCAAGGGCAGTCTTAAAACTGTGTGTATTCCAGGCTGAAGGAGAGAACAGTAACCTTTATTAATTTAATATACTTAAGTAAATGCAGTAATTTTTAAAATTTCTAATTTAGTGAATTATAATGTTGCTTGTATTTTAGTAATTATTTGAAAAATGAATTTTGTAAATTCATGTCTGTTTATGGAGTAAAACAAAATCTTTTTCTCAGATTTAGGTAATTTTCCTTTGCAAAAGACTGAATTTATATAGATGTTGAATTAGACACATTTACTTTCAGTGAGCTTGACCTGTTCACATATTCTTTCAGAAACTTTAGAAATATAAAACTCTCAAGATATTAGAATAACTTTTTTCTAACTTTAGTTTCCATATTGGCAGAGGATGTTTCATGTTAAATATAGTAGGATATTCTGAATATGCTTATAAACATAAGTCTAAGAGGTGAGTTGATGACCAAAGATATCAAGAGGTTTCTGGTTTTTCTATAACCACTGATAGAACCAAAATGTAGTAAGTAAAACGGGACTTAAGCACATGGTTTTCAGATGTCGAAAGACCAATGGACATATGAGTTATCCAAAGGGATATACCCCTATAAATGGCACTATGGTCAGGAGTGGTGGCATATTCCTGTAGTCCCAGGTGCTTGGGCGACTAAAGCTGGAGGATCCCTTGAGCCCAGGGGTTCTGAGCTCTAGTGTGAAATGACTGTACCTGTGAATAGACACTGTACTCCAGCCTGGGCAACATAGTGAGACCCTGTCTCAAAAACAAACAAACAAAAAATTATAATAACTTAAGGTACCTTATTTTCTTTCCCCATATGTAAAAGTAAAACATACAGGCCAGGCGTGGTGGCTTATGCCTGTAATCCCAGCACTTTGGGAGGCCGAGGCGGGTGGATCACGAGGTCAGGAGATCAAGACCATCCTGGCAAACATGGTGAAACCCCATCTCTACTAAAAATACAAAAAAAATTAGCTGGGCGTGGTGGCGCGTGCCTGTAATCCCAGCTGCTCAGGAGGCTGAGGCAGGGAAATCACTTGAACCTGGGAGATGGAGATTGCAAGGAGCCGAGATTGTGCCACTGCACTACAGCCTGGGTGACAGAGCTCTGTCTCAAAAAAAAAAAAACATACAGACCAATGGGGGAATAAAATCTTCATTCTAAAAGACTGTATTGTAATATGTTATATGGCATGCAGAACTAGATAAGTTGTTCGATTTCCTTGGCATTACAGTGTCAAAACCAAAATATGAGGAAATTGAGGAAGAAAATAAGACTTATTGTGGTTAATTATTATGTGTAGAAAATATATAGAAGGGTGGCCAGGTGTGGTGGCTCACGCCTGTAATCCCAGCACTTTGGGAGGCCAAGGTGGATGTATCACTTGAGGTTAGGAGTTCAAGATCAGCCTGTCCAACATGGTGAAACCCTGTCTCTACTAAAAATACAAAAAATTAGCTGGGTGTGGTGGGGTGTGGTGGCACGTGCCTTTAGTCCCAGCTACTTGGGAGACTGAAGCAGGAGAATCGCTTGAACCCAGGAGGCGGAGAGTGCAGTGAGCCAAGATCGTGCTGCTACACTCCAGCCTGGGCAACAGAGTGAAACTCCAGAGAGAGGGCGGGGAGAGGGGAACGGGATCTAGAAGTGTTAGAGTATCAATGAAAAATTCTTGTTTTTCTTCTTTAATAACAACCAAGCTAGCCAGGCAAAAAGTTATTTCTTAAACTTTGCCAATTGGGAATAAAGGAAAAAGATTTTAAAAATTTTTATGTAATTGTTTAATAATCCTTTTTTTACCCCCACAGAGTGAACGTTTACAGTCTGACCTAGTAGTATGCATTGTAATTGGTGTGCTGTATTTTGCTATTCATGTAAGCACCGTCTTCACAGTATTGCAGGTAAGGAATCATTTTCTCCTTTTATTTATTTGTTTGTTTGAGATAGGGTTTCACTGTGTCACCCAGGCTGGAGTGCAGTGTTATGATCACAGTTCATTGTAACCTTGAACCCCTGGGCTCAAGGGATTCTCCCACTCAGCCTCCCAAGTAACTAGGACTACAGATGTGTGCCACCACACCAGGCTAATTTAAAGAATTTTGTTTGTTTGTTTGTTTCTTTTTAGTAGAAACTGAGTCTTCTTGTGTTGCCCAGGCTGGTCTCAAACGCCTGGGCTCAAGCAATTCTCCTGCCCCAGTCTCCCAAAGTGCTAGAATTGTAGACATGAGCTACTGCACCCAGGCTGTATATGTTTAAATAAACAAATACTTGCCATTGTGTTACAGTTGCCTACAGTATTCAGTACAGTAACATGCTATACATTTTTGTAGTTTAGGAGCAGTAGACTCTACCACATAGTCTCAGTTTGTAGTAGGCTATACTATCTTATCTATGTGACTACATTCTGATGTTTGTACAATGATGACATTGCCTAACAACACATTTCTCATAATGTATCCTGTTGTTAAGCAACACATGACTATAACTTTGTTTGGACTCATTTCTGATTTGATTTTAATGTTTGTCCATAGTGCTGAAATATATGACTTTTTGTTTTTTATCAACAAATACTTATTTTCTCATGATTTCTCTGGGTTATGAATCTGGGAGTGGCTTTGCTGGATGATTGTAGCTCAAGATCTTTCATGATGCTACAATCATCTGAGTTCAGTGTTTACAGGCCTCAGTTCCTTCTGATTATTGGCAGGAGATCTCAGTTCCCCTCCATGTGGTCCTCACCATAGGCTGCCTAACTGTACTCCCAGATGGCAGCTAGTTTCCCCCAGAGCAAGTGATCCTTGAGAGAGAAAGCCTAAGACGGGAGCTGTACTCTTTTATAACCTGATATTGGAAATGACATGCCACCAGTTCTTCCGTATTCTGTTGTGTACATAGACCAACCCTGTACATTGTGAGAAGAGAATATGCTAAAGTATAAAAGCAAGAGGCAAGGATCATGGGAACCATTTCGGAAGCTGGACTACCACAGTCCATTAGTAGACCTCCATGATCAACATCCCTTCTATATGCAAAATGTACATACCCTCTCCTAAAACCCCCAAAACTCTCATTCCAGTAAAGTTGGAAGTCTAGAACGTTATTATCTAAATCAGGTTGAGGTATGGGTAAGGCTTCTTAGGTGTTGTTCCTTAAGTACAGCTCATCAAGGACTATTCCTTTCATCTGTAGGGCATGTAATTATCATGTTTAGTCCCCTGCATTTTTTTGTGCATATCCATGTTTCCATTTGGTGTCAATTTCTTCCTACTTGAAAGATTTCCTAGGACATTTCTTTTTTATGTAGGGGCAAAGTCTCACTATGTTGCCCAGGCTGGTCTCAAACCCATGAGCTCAAGTGATCCTCCCGCCTTGGTCTCCCAAAGTACTAGGATGACAGGTGTGAACCACCACACCTGACTGTCCTAGGACATTTCTTGTGGTGAAAATCTGCATGTTTTCTTGGCTTTTGTAGCTCTGAATAAGTCCTTATTTCACCATTGGTATTGAAAGATACTTCCTTGGGTATAAAATTCTAAGATGACAATTTTTTTTTCTCTTTTAGTGCATGAAGTTGTTGCTCCACTGTCTTCTCCCTTTTATTGCTTCTGACTGAATTTATTCCTGTGTAGATAACTTATCTTTTTTCTTAAGCAATCTTTTTATCACTAGTTTTTACAAATTTGATTATGATGTACCTTCACATAGTTCATGTTTCTGTGCTTGGGGTTTATTGAATCTGTGGTTTATAGTTTTCATTAAATTTGGAAAATTTCGGGCATTATTCCTCTAGACATTCTTCATTTTTTTTCATAATGGGTGTATATCTTTGTGGGGTACATGAGATACTTTGATACAGGCATGCAATGTGTAATAATCACATGGTAAATGGGGTATTCATCTCCTCAAGCATTTGTCCTTTGTGTTATGATCCAGTTATACTCTTAGTTATCTTTAAATGTACAATTAAATTATTATTGACTGTAGTTACCCTGTTGTGGTATCAAATACTAGGTCTTATGCATTCTTTCCACTACTTTTTGTACCCATTAACTATCGCTACCTCCTGTCACCACCTGTCCTACCCTTCCCAGTCTCTGATAATCATCCTTCCACTCTCTATTTCCGTGAGTTCAATTGTTTTAATTTTTAGCTCCCACAAATAAATGAGAACATGTGAAGTTTC
This sequence comes from Cacajao melanocephalus, assembly GCA_963573385.1. Classification (NCBI taxonomy): domain Eukaryota; kingdom Metazoa; phylum Chordata; class Mammalia; order Primates; family Pitheciidae; genus Cacajao; species Cacajao melanocephalus. Next base: position 34,757 of record CAUYLG010045827.1, on the reverse strand, counting down.
TCTTTCTGTACCGGGCTTGTTTCACTTAACACAGTGACCTACAGTTCTATCCATGGTATAGCAAATGACAGAATCTCATTCTTTTTTATGGCTGAATAGTACTCCATTGTGTATATGTACCACATTTTCTTTATTCATTCATCTGTTGATGGACACTTAGGTTGCTTCCAAGTCGCCTCCAAGTTTTGGCTAATATGAACAGTCTTGCAACAAACATTGAATATAGATATCCCTTCAATAAATTGATTTCCTTTATTTTAAGTATATATCTAGCATTGGGATTGCTGGATAATATGGTAACTCTATTTTTAGTTTTCTCAGGAACTTCCGAACTGTTCTCCATACTGATTATACTAACTTACATTCCCACCAACAGTGGAAGAATTCAGCAGTGAAGCCATCTGGTCCTGGGCTTTTCTTTACTGGGTGACTTTTTATTATGGCTGCAGTCTTGTTACATGTTATGGTCTGTTCAGCTTTTGGATTTCTTCATTGTTCAATCTTGCTAGGTTGTCTGTATCTAGGAATTAATCCATTTCCTCTAGATTTTCCAATTTATTGGCATACAGTTGCTCATAGTAGCCACTAATGATACTCTGAATTTTTGCAATATTAGTTGTAATGTATCCTTTTTCATCTCTCATTTTATTTATTTGGGTCTTCTCTCTTTCATTTTCTGGTTAAAGATATGTCAATTTTATTTATATTTTTTTAAAAAACCAACTTTTCAGTTCCTTGATCTTTTGTATTGTTTCTTCATTTTAATTTCATTTATTTCTGCTCTTATCTTTCTTAGGTCCTAGTTCCTTGAGGTACATCCTGAGGTTGTTTGCACTCTTTCTACTTTTTTGATAGAGGCATTTATTACTATAAATTTCCCTTTAGCACTACTTTTGCTATATTCAATAGGTTTTAGTATGTTGTATTTTCATTTGTTTTGGAGATTTTAAAATTTTATTTTCAGTTTCTTCATTGACCCGATGATCATTCAGGAGCACATTGTTTAATGTCTGTTTAATTGTACAGTTTCCAAAGTTCCTCTTATTTATTTTTAGTTTTATTTCTTCATGGTCTAAGAAGATACTTCATATGATTTCAATTTTTAAAAAATTTGTTGAGACTTGTTTTGTGGCATAACATGTAGTCTGTCTTGGAGAATGTCCCATGTGTTGATGAGAAGGGTGTGTATTCTGCAGCTATTGGATGACATAAATATTCTGTAAATGTCTGCTAGGTTCATTTGTTCTGTAGTGCAGACTAAGTCTGATATTTCTTTGTTGATTTTCTGTCTAGGTGATCTGTCCAATGTTGTAATTGGGGTGTTGATGTTCCCAACTATTATTATATTGGGGTCTGTCTCATTAGCTTTAATAATATTTGCCTTATGTATCTGCATGCTCTCGTGTAGGGTGCATATATTTACAGTTGTTATACCCTTTTCTGGATTGATCCCTTTATTATATGATGACCTTCGTTGTCTCTTTTCATGTCTTTTGACTTATACTTTATTTTGTCTGATACAAGTATAGCTCTGCCACCATGCTTTTGATTTCTATTTGCCTGGAATGTATTTTTAAATTTCTTCTCTTTCAGTCTATGTGTGTGTTTATAGGTGAAGTTAGTTTCCTGTAGGCAGCATATAGTTGGCTCTTTTTAAAAAAAAATTCAAGCAGATTATATTTTTACTTATATTTATGTTGGCATCAGGATATACATCTGGACAGTCTACATCTTTTAACTGGAGAATTTAAGCCATTTACATTCAAGGTTTTTTGCTAGGCGAAGGCATACTCCCATCATTTTGTTCATTGTTTTCTGAATGTTCTCTATATCCTTTGTTCCTTTCTTGCTTTTATTGTTTACCCTTCAATTTGATTGTTTTTTTGTAGTAATAACATTTGACTTAAAAAAATCATTTATCTTCTTTACCAATGATTTTATCCTCTCATGTGTTTCATGATGGTAGATATCATCCTTCTGCTACTTATTATAGGACTCAATAATTTCTTGTAGAGCCAGTCTACTGATAATGAATTCTTAGTCTTTGCTTTTTTGGTAAAGATATTATTTCTCCTTCATTTTTGAAGGATAAAGATTTTCTGGGTATAATGTTTTTAGCTGAAGAGTTTTTTTTCTTTCAGTACTTTGAATGTATCATCCCTTTGTCTTCTGGCTTGTGAGGTTTCTACTGAGAAATTAGATAATAGTCTGATGGGGATTTCTTTGTATATAACTTAACTCTTTTCTCTTGCTGTTTTCAGAATTCTCTTTTTGTCTTTGACTTTTGACAGTTTGACTATAATGTGCCTTGGAAAAGACCTTATTAAGTGAATTGTATTTGGGAACCCTGTGCTTCCCATATCTAGATGTCTGTATTTCCTCTAAGACTTGAGAAATTTTCATCTATTATTTTCTTAAATAGGCTTCTAGAAACTCCAAAATTCAAATGTGTTTGGTCAGTTTTACGGTGTCACATATATCATATGAGCTTTTTAAATTCTTTCTTTCTTTCTTTCTTTTTCTTGGTCTGAGGGTTTTTTTTTTAACCCATCTTAAAGTTTAGAAATTCTTTCTTGTGCTAGATCTAATCTATTGTTGAACCTCTTGCTTATATTTTTTATTTCATTTGTTGAATTCTTCAGTTCCAGAATATCTGTTTGGTTCCTTTTTATGATATATCTCTTTGTTGAGTTTCTCATTTATATCATGAGTTGATATTCTGATTTCTTGGTATTATTCATATGTGTTCTCTTATATCTGACTGAGTTTCCTTCATATCATTATTTTGAATTCTTTTTCAGACACTTCATAGATTTCCTTTTCTTTGGTATCTGTTACTGGAAAATTATTATGTTCCTTTGGAGATACCGTATTTTCTTGCTTTTTCTGGTTTCTTATGTCCTTACATTGATATCTGCACATCTGATATAACATTTTTTTCCAATTGTATGGATTGGCGTTTGGAGAGAAAGACTGTTTCCTGTAGCTGTATCTATGGTGTTGGTTGGACAGGATGCTTTGGCTTTGATTCTGGGTGTATATGGTAGTGTACTCTCCATATGATTTCTTTGGCTATAATTGGTGTCAGTGATGTCTATGAATTCCTCAGTGGCTTAGGCTGCATTTGTTAATAGAGGCTGTGATGAGGCATTGCTAGGGATACAGAGCTAGGCAGGCTAGTCCTCAGGCACCCGTAGTGGCTGCAGTAGGTTGGGTTTGCGAGTCCTTGGGCCATGGGTCAGCATACATGGGTGCCTGTGGTGGTGGTTGTAGAGTCTCCAGTTGGCATACTTGACTGTTGGTTGTAGCAGGGAACAGAAATTTTAAGATGCATACATCTTTCTAACAAATGGCTTTTCTCCAGTATGAACCAGGATATGGCACCTCAGATGGCGATCCCTGTTGAAGGCCTTGCCACAGCCTTCATAGTCATAAATGGTCTCCGTCCTGTGCACTTGGCACAGGTATGCATCAAGCTTTTAGGCCTTGTAATTGGTGATGCAGTCTAGGAAGGAACAGATGACCCTCCTGTGAAGCATGAGGGGTAGCAGTGGAAAGACTGGGCCCTTACTGGCTGTGACGAACAGGTCAGTGATGGTTATAGATGACAACACCTCAGTGAACAAAGCTGGTGGCTACAAGACATCTGGGCCTCCATGCCGTGAGACAGGCACACAGCCATGTACTAAGCCATGTACTATGAATTAGTGCATGCAGCAAGCTGCTCCAGGTGGACCCTGCCTTACTCCATTATCTCTGCTACTGAAAACAATTTAATACATTGCTCTAAACACCTCATAGAACATTCATGTGATAGGCAATACACCTTAGGCCACTCTCTCATTATACAGTAGTGTAAGACACCAGAGAAAGTAGTTAACACATTTCAAAATATCTATGATATATGAATAGTCACTAACTTTCAAGACTGATTAGAACAAACTACGTAATTTAGAAATGTTAACTGTAGAAAATATTTTGTTCTTAGATTCTTAAAATGGATGTTGTCCATTATCAAATGGAAAATTGAACTGACAAATTAGAATTTCTACAGTGAATCTCAGAATCACTCCTAATTGTATCACTTTTTTTTTTTTTTTTTAGCCTGCCCTCAAGTATGTGTTGTATACATTGGTTGGCTTTGTGGGTTTTGTAACGCATTATGTGCTGCCTCAAGTTAGAAAACAGCTACCATGGCACTGTTTCTCTCATCCTCTGCTAAAGACAGTAGAGTATAATCAATATGAAGTTCGAAGTAAGTATTTCATTAGCACTTTTTTCTTTACTATATTGATAGATGACTGAGTTAAATGAATATGATTAAGGAATATTTTGGCTTATGTTTCTTTTGCTTAAGTTTGAAGCTGTTAATGAATCTAATATCTTGCAGGATGCTTTATTTTAGCTGAAATATGAGTGTCAGTGCTACAGTGCCAATTTTCCACAGAAGAAACTTACTTCTCCCCTTTCTGTATTATTCTTCACAGACTTCTCATTGATGAATCCTCCTGTGTATGTCTATTACTTCTCTTTCCTGACCCTACTGTTCCCCCTATTAGTTTTCAATGCCATATACAGGCAATCCAATCCTCTTTAAAGTCTCTCTATTTGAAATAGTTTTAACTTAATGCCTAGGGAGGAAGAAAGGTCTTTGTTCCTTATTCTGCCAGAGATACTGTGTCCTACCGGAGAGGAGTGTAAAAGAGTTGACAAAGTGAAAAGAAATTAAAAACATTTTTAATTGCTGTTATTAGTTCAGATTTGCAATAAAGTATAAAATGATGAAAAAGAGATAGAAGGCTAGTTCACTTGCTAAGTTTCTTCCTTGCCACTGTAAACCCTGACATTTCTTTCCTGTTATAAGTATTCAGTTCTTGTTCATTGACCCTGTTATCTATAATATATTTGTACTTCTGTATTTTTGAGAAATAATAAATGTTCATATCTATGTCATAATTTATTATATACCAGTGGTTAAATCAGCCAACCTTTTTCTCACAGTTTTTTTCAGTTAGCAAATTATTATAGAGTAAATCATTCAGCTGCTTGAATATAACTTTTTTAAAGAACCTGAAGCCTTTGAAAGCTTCCTAATAAAGAAAAATGACATGAAACTGCATAAGAATCTTTTTTTTTTTGAGACGGAGTTTTGCTCTTGTTGCCCAGGCTAGAGTGCAGTGGCACAATTTCGGCTCATTGCAACCTCTGCCTCCTGGATTCAAGTGATTCTCCCTGCCTCAGCCTCCCAAGTAGTTGGGATTACAGGCACATGCCACCACACCCAGCTAATTTTGTATTTTTAGTAGAGACGGGGTTTCTCCATGTTGGTCAGGCTGGCCTTGAACTCCTGACATCAAGTGATCTGCCTGCCTTGGCCTCCCAGAGTGCTGTGATTACAGGTGTAATCTGAAACTGCTTAAGAATCTTTATTGGCCCATTTATACCCTCAGAAAAATAACTCAGAATGAGATATGTTTTTAATGGTAAACTATTACTGCTTTCATATATAAATGATGACACATCTAGTTTGTTTTAAAGACCAACATGTTTCATTAAAATAAATTATTGATCTTTTTAAAATTTTTAAATCTTAGAACATATAGTTTAAATACAAATTTTGAATCAGTATAACATTTGACTAATTTATAGTACTAACAGCAAAGTTGTTGTTCTGTACTGATTTTAGCAACTCAAAGAAAAAATACTATTTCTTAGAGAACTTCCTAAAGCCAGATGATACTGTTTTCAGATAGCCAAAGAACCATGTTTTAAATCTTTTAGTTTATTCTAGATACTTTCTCCAATGAAATAATTTGTAGCATTGGAAAAAAATATTATTGCCAATAAAAATGACTCTTATGAAATATGTGAATTCAAATCATATCATATTTTTATTTATTTTGGGTAGAAGAACCAATCTAATAATCTTCAGTAATCTTTTTCCATAAGTTGTAAGCATACCTGAGAAAAGTTATGGTTAAAATATGAGGTTTCAAGAATGGAAGTTTAAAATGAAACTCATCTAAATGTTAAATCATGTCTAAGTTACAAATTTGTAAGTATCTCAGAGCTCATAGAAGTTGACAGTTGATTAAAGTACTGGCTTTTTAAAAACATTTTATATGTAGTTTGGTACTAAATTTGAGTTGTAAAATTTTTCTTTCTCATCACATTGACAAACTATACGTTAGGTGACGTGTAGTTTTCTTGATTTATATTGCCCTGTTAGATGCGGCCACTGTGATGTGGTTTGAGAAACTTCATGTGTGGCTTCTTTTCGTGGAGAAGAATATAATCTATCCATTGATTGTTCTCAATGAACTTAGCAGCAGTGCAGAGGCAATTGCTAGTCCAAAGAAACTAGATACAGAGTAAGTACAGTAGTCTTCTAATCTTGTCTGACTTCTGGGGGCTGTTATAAACAATGTCTTAAGTTGTTGGTAAAGTGTTGAATAATAATTGAGTGTTTCCTTCATGCAAGGCACTGTGAGATTAAAAGTTTAAGTGTCATTTTGTCCTTGACTTCCCTTTTTTAAACATCTGTTTCTGCTGTTGGCATATTCTCTACTCCAGACATCTCATTGTCGATTAATATTTTATGGGAGGACATTTTAAAAATAAGGTTAATTTTTAATATTAGATGGCTAGTTTGATGCGCGATGTAACTTACACATTTAGATGGTCAGCCATGGTGATCTGACAGGCCTGCCCAATAGGGGAGGTACCTATTGTTGAGTAAGCATTAATATGTTTTTCATTTGCTAAACGCAGTTGATGTTAAAGTAATAGAAATATTGAGAAACTAGAGAATCAGATATGAGTATTACAATATGAGTATTTTTAAAACATGGTCTTTCATATAAAGGATAAGAATCATAATGAATAGTATTAAAAGGAAGTATATACTTTCCAGATGTGATTTACCTAGCTATAGACATCATTTTTTGGAAGCTTCTGTTTAATATATACATTGTAAGCTTAGTAAAGTAAATGGTGAATTTTATTTTAAGTTATTGTCTCTTCTAATGTTTTCAGTCATGAGTTGATTTGTGTTTTCTTTTTGTCACAGATTAGGTGCTTTAATGATCACCATTGCTGGTTTGAAGTTGCTACGATCCTCTTTTAGCAGCCCTACATATCAGTATGTCACAGTCATCTTTACTGTGCTTTTTTTCAAATTTGACTATGAAGCTTTTTCAGAGACCATGCTGTTGGATCTCTTCTTTATGTCCATACTCTTCAACAAGGTAATTTATCACTGAAAGGAATATCCTTATAAAAACGATCTCCCTAAGTTATATGGTATTTAGTCAAGGTTTTTCTTATATTTCATTTGATTTATTATTGTTTAAATAAGTAATATATAACTGGTTATTTAGAAGCACATTAGAATCCCTAAACAAAGATAGTCACTGTGATTTATAAAAGATCTATTTCTTTCTGTAGCTAGGACGATAAGATTAAGTTGTATAAAACAATTAGAGAAACATTAATAAGTATGTGTTTTGGCTGGGCACGGTGGCTCACGCCTGTAATCCCAGCAATTTGGGAGGCTGAGGCAGGTAGATCACGAGGTCAAGCGATCGAGACCATCCTGGCCAACAGAGTGAAACCCCGTCTCTACCAAAATACAAAAATTACCTGGGCGTGGTGGCGCGCGCCTGTGGTCTCAGCTACTTAGGAGGCTGAGGCAGGAGAATTGCTTGAAGCCAGGAAGTGGAGGTTGCAGTGAGCTGAGATCATGCCACTGCACTCCAGCCTGACACCTGGCCAAAGAGCGAGACTCTGTCTTAAAAAAAAAAAAAAAAGTATGTATTTTTAAATATATAGAATCTCTCAAAAGGTGTATAGTTTTGAATGTTGGAAACAGAAGGGATAATAATTGAATTGGGCTCTGGCATGGCCCAGTGAAGGGAGTAGATGCTGAGGAGACTGAAGCCTGGTGGGAGCAGTCAGAAATTAGCTTGATGTGACATTTGCAGAATACTCTGAACTTTGAGGCTGCTGCTAAAATTCATTATCTATCCATAAGATATATGTTTGTAGGCCTTTTACGAATTAGATGGTTTGGTCTTCTGCCTTCTAACCCAAGGATCTTTTTGCTAAATCACTCTGCCTTTCTCAGTGAAATAGGCTGTACAGTCAGATTGTCAGTGAAATAGTAATTAAATTTCATGTTAACACTGACTAAATACAAAGGACTTTGACATGTATTATCCCATTTGATAGGTAACAGAGAGCTGAAGCAAATGAACAGCTACAAAACACAATGAAATTTCAATTTTAGGAAAGTTAGCCTGGTCAGCCACATTTGGCTTCAGTTGGGGAAGAGAGAAGTTAAAGGTACAGAGAGCAGCTCAAGAGATAATGACAGTAATTCAGATGTGATAGTAGTCTGACCTAGGATGGGAACAGAAAAAATGGAAAGCCGTTAATCTGAACAAAATTTCATTGATAGTTTCAATATTGTGATAAATACCTTCTAAAATATTTCAATATTATATCTGTTCAGTCACTAATTTGCATTTTTATCATTTATTTCCTCTTCTAGTGAGTTTGGTTGTTAACCAAAGGAGGAAACCAGAAAGTTAATCAGAGAATTGTATAAAGAAGCATGTGGTTTCTCACAAACTCAAATATTTAGATTGAAAATTATATTTCATCTTACACTGGTTGGAAAAAAGTGAAAGTTGCAGTAAAATATAAAGTAACTAATCTTTGAAATATAGTTGCTACACTTAACTCTCCATTAGTTTGGATTTTCGTAATACTTTTCATTTGTTATTTTTTTTAAAAAAACAAAAAACTGTTTTAGAACTGTTCTAGATGCTTAGGCTACACCAATGAACAAAACAGGGAAAGCTTTCCCCTTGGGTTTTTATTTAAATTGGTCAATAGATAGAATTTAGCAATAATAGTAATATTCAAGGGATTTCTTCAGATACATTTTTTGCATTAAGATACCATTGCAAGCTGTATCATGGATTTAATAACCTTTCAAGAAAATAAATGTATACAAAAATTCCTTTTCCTACCAATCCTTTCCCATGTAATTACATATTATTTTTTCCTTTAATATTACAGTCAAAATTGGAATACAGTTTGTTTCACACTTAGAATCTGAAGAGGTTTCTGAGTCATTCCTTTTAAGTCACTGTAATGGCATCACGATGATATACATGCTGCTTTTACTTACCATGATCTTGATTACATTAATGCCAAGGATTGCTAGTATAATTTTGAGTCATGGCAAAAATACTGTAGTTTATCTACATTTTTTAATTGGTTGAATTTGTGATTTCTTTTTTAAATTGGAAGTTAAGGGAGTTCATTTGTAAATCAGTTAAAGTATTTCAAAAGATGGAAGTGACTGTTGCCTAATCATGCAGAGACAATCTTGGACAAGTACAGCAACTCTGTTTCAGCATTGAGGAAGTATTGAACTGTAACATCTCCAACATTAAATAAAATTAAAATGTGTATCCTGTTTCCACTGACAACCATTAAGGTTATGAACAGATGCCTAGTACACACAACTAAATTTCTGTGGAAACAGGCATGACAACTATATTACAACTGCTGTTTTCACATTCCTTCCAATGTTACATTTAAAACATACTCAGTTTCCAAAGCACTAAAATTTGGGGAAAATGTGTCTTAGAATAAAATAAATATATGTATTGCTTAAGCTTTGCAGACATCTTGATTTTTTTTTTCAGGAACAATTATTTGGCTGCTTTCTACCTTACTTAGTTTTGCTTGTAGTAGCAGTAATATGGCCAGTAGAGGGCACAGAATATTTTAAACAGATGAAACACAAATCCATGTATAGCTAACTATTTCTACTTAGAAAGTGTCTTTATTCAGAAATAAGTGCAGTGTTTAGGCAGTTGATAATATCTTTTCATGTTATGCAAATGGCAAATAATTTCAGTGCCATTTCCCTGTTAGGAAGAAAATACATTTTACAGGTTTTTCATTTTCTAATTCAAATATCTCATGATTTTTTTTTTTTTTTTTTTTTTTTTTTTACTGACAGCTATTCTTTTCCTCCTGCAGCTTTGGGAACTCCTTTATAAATTGCAGTTCGTGTATACCTATATTGCCCCATGGCAGATCACATGGGGTTCTGCTTTCCATGCTTTTGCTCAGCCTTTTGCAGTGCCCCGTATCCTTCTAATTAAAGTTTAATAAGAATGGACAGTCATATCCTTGATGAGAATGTTGGTTTATAGGCTTAACCTTTCACAGGCATAGATAAGAGTTTACTGTGTAATAAATCCTCAAAAATTCATAATCTTGGCCAGGCGCGGTGGCTCATGCCTGTAATCCCAGCACTTTAGGAGGCCAAGGTGGGTGGATCACCTGAGGTTGGGGAGACGAGCCTGACCAACATGGAGAAACCCCGTCTCTACTAAAAATACAGAATTAGCCGGGCATGGTGGCACATGCCTGTAATCCCAGCTAATTGGGAGGCTGAGGTAGGAGAATCGCTTGAACCCATGAGGTGGAGGTTGCAGTGAGCTGAGATAGCGCCATTGCACTCCAGCCTGGGCAGCAAGAGCGAAACTCCATCTCAAAAAAAAAAAAATTCAATATCTTTTACATCCATACTTAACTGATTTTGATTGTTTAACTTGTATTAATATCTGTGGCCCGCAGATCATCTGAACATAAGAAAAGTATTCAGATTTTGTAAGAAAGTAATGCTGATTTAAAATCTTAAATTTGCATACGTGGATATTAAAGTCCAGGAATTTTTAATACATACAAGAAATGTTTAGCATTATTTTTTTAATAAATGAAGGTACAAAATGTTTCTTCATGATGTGATTATGAAATGGATAGAATTAAACTTCTGTCCAAAATTTTCTATTCTCACCATTTTTTAGAAGTATTTTCTAAATAACAGTAAGGGTTAGTGACCACATTGATATGGAAAGGCAAACTTAACGGTATGTACAAGTTTTAGTTTTAACTTTGTGAAAAATTGAACTCTAACATCTCTTCCCAGGATTAATATATGAACTTTTACCAAATACATAATGGCAAATGTTGATTTGACTTCCTTGAAAGCATCATACCAGTTTGTACTTTCCGTATGTCTTTCTGTTGGTGACCCCTTAATGGCTGCCCGGTGATACTTTCCTTTGTATTCTTCTGATGGACCTCATGTCTCTAATTGATGTAATCTAAATGTGTCTGCTAGGTTTTTTGGGGGTTTTTTTTGGCATCTGTGCTTAGATGAATGTCAGTTTCCTTAACTAGTTTCCCCATAGACTCAGCCATGCTGTTCATTCAGGCTGCTGTCTCGGCCTTCTTCTCTACTCCACTGAATCCCTTTCTGGGAAGTGCAATATTCATCACTTCATATGTCCGACCTGTGAAATTCTGGGAGAGAGACTATAAGTAAGTAAAGTAAAACACTTGAAAGACAGTTTTTATCTTTTCTACTGGGAAAAACTGTTGACAGCATTATTATTAAAATTGATGGTTCATAATTTGTTATATTGAAATATTTATTTTTGCTAAAACTTCATAAATATTTTAAAATTTGAAAAGTATGTAAAAGAAGAGACCAGAGGAAATTACTTTTTTTTTCTTTTATTATTATTATTTTTTGAAACAAGGTTTCATTCTGTCACCTAGATGAGTTCAGTGGTACATCTTGGCTAACTGCAACCTCCACCTCCTGGGCTCAAGTGATCTTCCTGCCTCAGCCTCCCAAGTAGTGGGGACTACAGGCATGAGCCACCACACCAGCTAATTTTGGAATTTTTTGTAGAGATGGGGTTTCACCGTGTTGCCCAGACTGCTCTCAAACTCATGAGCTCAAGCAACCCACCTGCCTCTGCCCCCGAAAGTGTTAGGATTACAGACGTGAGCCACTGTGCTCAGTCATTTTTTTCCTACTTAAAAGATATTTTTAAATATTATTCTGATTGAGTATGTTCATTTTTATATCTTTTTTCTTTCAGTGATATTAGAATTATTTCACATTAATAATACTCTGCAACTTTATGCTATATAATATCATTATAGCAGTCATAATGGGTTATAGTTTTCTTAGAAATACCTATTTCTAAAGCTAAATTTTTATAGGTTATTTCTGCTGTTTTGAAAAGATAAATTTTTTTTTTTTTTTGAGACGAAGTTTCGCTCTTGTCACCCAGGCTGGAGTGCAGTGGCGCGACCTCGGCTCACTGAAACCTCCACTTCCTAGGTTCAAGCAATTCTCCTGCCTCAGCCTCCCGAGTAGCTGGGACCACAGGCGTGCCCCAGCACACCCAGCTAATTTTTGTATTTTTAGTAGAGACGGGGTTTCACCATGTTGACCAGGATGGTCTCGATCTCTTGACCTCGTGATCCACCCGCCTCGGCCTCCCAAAGTGCTGGGATTACAGGCGTGGGCCACCGTGCCCGGCCCAAAGATAAATTTTTAATGACCATCTTTGTGCATGAAGTATTTTCTCCATTTAGGCTTGTTTCCTTAGGCTAGCTATTTAATCTAAAGCTTAGTAACTATCCTCGTATGTAATCTCTCCACATTTCATTTTATTTCAGAAAGCATTCCTAAAAGGGAACGCTTTTAGGAGTTACGAGCATAAACATTTTAAAGGCTTTTTTTTTTTTTTTTGAGATGGAGTTTCGCTCTTGTTGCCCAGGCTGGAGTGCAATGGCATATCTTGACTCACTGCAACCTCTGCCTCCTGGGTTCAAGCGATTCTTCTGCCTCAGCCTCCCAAGTAGCTGGGATTATACAGCTAATTCTGTATTTTTTTTAGTAGAGATGGGGTTCCTCCATGTTGGTCAGGCTGGTCTCGAGCTCCTGACCCCAGGTCATCTGCCCACCTCAGTCTCCCAAAGTGCTGGGATTACAGGCGTAAGCCACCATGCCTGGCTAAAGGCTTTTAACATATATTAACACATTGGTTTAGAAAGAGCTTGTGCTAATTTATAATTCTACTGACCATCTCCATGACTGCCTTTCTCTCCATACTTTCACAAATTGCGATATTTAATAGGTGAAAATCGTAATCTCACCTTTTAAACAATGGACTAGTTTGTAGGTTTGAAACTTTTACTCTGGTCCTTTGTCTAAAACTATACATAAGTAGTTCCCATTTTGGTGAATTTTGGTGTTATTTATTATTATTATTTTGGACTAATTAACCCAAAGTGTAATATTCAGTGGCAGAAGTTCTCTTTGGTTTTAGAACCCCTTTATACTTTGAGACAGAGTTTCGCTCTTGTCACCCAAGCTGAAGTGCAGTGGCACGATCTCAATTCACTGCAACCTCTGCCTCCTGGGTTCAAGCAGTTCTCCTGCTTCAGCCTCCCAAGTAGCTGAGATTGCAGGAGCCCACCACCAGGCTTGGCTAATTTTTGTATTTTTAGTAGAGACAAAGTTTCACCATGTTGGTCAGCTGGTCTTGAACTCCTGACCTCAGGTGATCCACCAGCCTTGGTCTCCCAAAGTGCTGGGATTACAGGTGTGAGCCACTGTGCCCAGCCTTAAGCTCTTAAAAATTAGTGGAAACATTGTCTATAGCCATACCATCCTGAACGCACCCGATCTCATCTGATCTTGGAAGCAAAGCAGGGTCGGGCCTGGTTAGTACTTGGATGGGAGACCACCTGGGAATAATGGGTGCTGTAAGCTATTTTAAAAATATATATTTTAAAAAAATTATTGGAAACACTAGGGTTTTAAAAATATGAATTTTATCTACTAATATTTACTGGAGTGGAAAGAAAAACTGAAAAATTTCAAATGTTTACTTTTTAACTAATTTAAAAATAACAATGTTGTGTCTATTGTATATTAGCATAAATAACATTTTAAGAATAACTGTATTTCCACCCTCCCAAAAAAATTAATGAGAAGAGTGGCATTGTTACATAGTTTTGCAGATCTCTTAATGTCTGGCTAATTAAAAGACAGCTGGATTCTCATATCTACCTATATATTCAGTCAGTTGTGGTATATTGTTTTGACTGAAGTATGTGAAAAACAATCTTAGCCTCATGCTCACTGTGTTGGCCAGGCTAGTCTTGAAATCCTGACCTGAAGTGATCCACCTGCCTTGGCCTCCCCAAGTGCTGGTATTACAAGCATGAGCCACTGTGCCCAGCCAAAAAAGATATATTCTAATAGTCTTTTAAGACAATCATGGATAGTTTTCTTTGATCTTTCACTGAAACCCAAGAAATGGGAGCTTCTTAAAAGCTACTTGCGATATGGAATCTAAAACCATATCTGTGATATTTTAGAACTATATTACATCAATATAGTTACTGATGGATAAGTATACTCTGAATGGATCTTTTACCCATGCATAATTTTGTAATATTTAGTATTGGACATTTGGAAATTACTAATTCACTGAGTAATACAGATTTCCTAAATGTTAATACATTTTATTATATAGTGTTTTTAAAAATATGTTCATTGGTATCACCACCAATCGGAAAGAAATTTAAATTATTGGAAAGCTGTCAGGCTCATGGTGGTAAATACGAGTTTCCTAAAATTTTAATTTTTGTATGAAAATTTGGATTTTTTTTTTATTGTCAACAGGTATTTCCAGTTGTTTTCCTTGAAATAGCAGGCTCACTTTCTTTATTTTTGAGAAATATCTGTTAAATGCCCACATCTAAATAGTCTCATAATTTTTCCATCAGTGTTAAGTAAAAATGGTGTTCCAAGAAAAAAAAAAACACAGCTAGTTCAGCTCGGAGTTGAAGCAGTTGCACAAATGCTTTCCCTCATGACAGCCATTGTACTTCAGAAGGCAGCAGAAGTGCTTCATACGTATTTTCACATTTTGCCATACGGAATGTTAAAAACTGTACTATGGGTTGAGATTTAATAAAGTTAATATTTTTTACTTCTTCATTAGGGACATTTTTATGTGAAATTTGCATTTTTTGTTTGCTTTATTGTGCAAGTGTGGCAGCAAAGGGTAGTACAGTTTGGTGCTGCCGCCTTGATTCATGCCCAGGCACCACAGTCTTACCCACCATTGCTTTAGTACCACCAGTGCAGTTGTCAACACGATGAAAAAAGCAAATAACAGCTCAGTGTTACTTTGAAAATAGTTTTGATCTGGAAAACTACCTGAAAGAGCATTGAGTTCTGTGGACCACATTTTGGGAACTACTGTTCCAAAGAACACTGCATCACTGAGCATTAATAGATATACCTTCCTTTGGCAAAGAATGGGATCTCTTTGAATTTCTGAGAACCATATATAGTATACATTTTTTCATCCTGGTCAGCTTTTTTTTCCCACAGTGCATGCATAAATGTCTTTCCATACACTGTACAATTAAAAAAAAATCTACTATGCTGATGTATGGTGAAGGAGGGAGAATTTTTTTAAATTCCCAAAAGTGCTAACAAGGCGTTTTATCATTATACTAATCACAGATTTTTTCTAGAGATTTTCATAAAGTGGTAACCTTTATTCATTTCCTATAGTTTCTCTCTCACTCTTAGTTGTTAAATATTTTTTAATGTAAAGAAAGTTACTAAAAATGTTTTATTTTCTTTAGCACAAAACGAGTGGATCATTCAAATACCAGATTGGCTTCTCAGCTTGATAGAAATCCAGGTAATAGCTCTGTTTGTGAATAAGGAGGCAAGTCTAAGGATGTGTTTTTTATATATATATATATATATATATATATATATATATATATATATATGTTTATGTTCACTCCTAACTTGTTGGGAATCCTCTATGAATTCCAAATATTCACTTTTAAGAACTAAATATTATTTGTTTTACTTGAGCAAAGTATATATGAATTACAGTATCTATAATTTCTATACCCATCTTTTATAAAATGCATCTTAAGAATGCTTATAAGAATGAAAAATTCCATTCTAAGATTATTCTTACATAGGTTAAAATGTAGAAAAATGGTTAAAATAAAACTGGTCAGATGTGTTGAAGGGTATGCAGTCAGACTGACACATGTTTTATTAGTATGTTTGCTTCCACCCTTCCCTCAATGTTTAGGTCAATATTAATTTAATTTGATTCAGTTTATTGTGTACAGAGATGTCATCAAGTTGGGGCATGTCGCCAGTCAGGATAGAGCTTCAATGGGTGACACCTTGCTGGTGTTACCATTATCTGAAGTCTGGTTCTTAGTTTTATCATTTGAGAAACATCATTTTATTGGCCCACCCAATAGTAGTCTGTCACAAACAATCAGAGATTAGCATATCAACCAGAACGTTAATGTATTAATTTACTAAAAGAAATATTACTCCCAAGTGTACTGGAATATTTGTATCTATTTGACTCATAAATTCCCTCAAATCTGATAGATTCTCAGTAATAAAATTGGACTAAGGAAAACTAGTTATTTGATATGAATGACCGTCTATCATCATGTTCTGGTAGAGAAAATAAGCATTTCAGCTCTAGTGTATGCTTGTAAGGGGCTAGATGTCTCATGTTGCTAATGCCATCCTGCATAACCAAAGGCCATGTCCTGAATCAGTATATACTTTTTTGTGTTGTGCTGACATAGAATTGATACAGCCATTTTGTTGACATTAGAATCTGGGGTTTCCCTTTCATTATTATTTAATTAGACTGAGTTTAAAATAATTATTAAACTTTGAATATCTTACCATTTACCAGTACTGTACTTGGGACATGCATTTACAGATTATTGCTTTGGGTGAGTTACTTCTAGAGATAGTCATATCATTTATTAAGTGATGTTTATTTTAATGTCTCCTTTTCTTTTTCTTTTCCTTTTTCTTTTTCTTTTTCTTTTTCTTTTTCTTTTTCTTTTCTTTCTTTTTGAGACAGAGTCTTGCTCTGTCACCCAGGCTGGACACAGTCACGGCTCACTGCAACCCCTACCTCCCAGGTTCAAGCGATTCTCCTGCCTCAGCCTCCCAAGTAACTGGGATTACAGGCATGCACCGCAACACCCAGCTAATTTTTGTACTTTTAGTAGTGACAGGGTTTCACCATGTTGGCCAGGTTAGTCTCCTGGCCTGAAGTGATCTGCCTACCTCAGCCTTAAAGTGCTGAGATTCCAGGCATGAGCCATGACGCCCAGCCTATCTTAATGTTTTTTTTTAAGGTTCTCTGTGCTATATACTGTTCATTTCTGCTTAATATTAGTCATCTCAATATGGCTAGTACTGACTAACCAACTTCTTTCCGATTGTCTTATTTGTTCAAATCTTGTATTATTTTATCTACTTCCTTTGCCATATAATCTTTTTGTTCCTCTTCTGAATTTTTTTATTTCTCTTACATGGTTTTAATTATAAGCCATATTTCATTGAATAATTATGAACTGTTGAATAGGTCAAAAGTCCTTAGATTGCTTCAAATCAAATTCCCACATTTTGTGAATGGGAACTGTAGATTCTGAGAGGTTATGTGACTTCTAAATCTAAATTCAGAAACCTTTTTCATTTTCCTATGTGTTACCTTTACATAGAAACTGTAAGGGTATGAATATTATTTTCCTTGTCAAATAAATATAACTCATACTAGAAGTTTTTAATATTTTTAGCAATCTTGTGTGTAAAGGGGACTTAAGGTGAAATTTAACTTTTTTAAAACTCCGTTTTTACAGGATCAGATGACAACAATCTGAATTCCATCTTTTATGAACATTTAACTAGATCCCTACAACATAGCCTCTGTGGTGATTTGCTGCTAGGACGGTGGGGAAACTACAGTACAGGGGACTGTTTCATCCTTGCCTCTGACTATCTCAATGCATTAGTACACCTTATAGAGATAGGCAATGGTCTGGTCACTTTTCAGCTGCGGGGACTTGAATTCAGAGGTAAGACATTGATTCACCTTTTATTTCTATAGCATACTCCAGTAGCACCTAAGTTTTACATGTTTCTGTCTCAAACCTTCTGGTTCTCATAGAATTAGATATTTGTGCTTGTGGAATGAGAAAAGTTGTTAAAGAGTAAGTATTAGATTTTTTCACCCCACATTACATGTTCCAGGAAGAATCATGTTTGCAGTATGGCTTCTTATATAAAGGTAGTAGCATTAGTGAATAATTGATTTGTTTTCCTGGACAGGTTGAATTTCTTTTGTTCTGTGCTTGGTCTGTTGCTGGTCCCTTTTGTGACTGGTTGCATGAATTTGTTAGATAGCTAGCAACATGGAATGCTGAATTTTTGTGTGAGACAGAATAGTTAGCTGAGTTATGTTTATATAGACACCATGGCTTTATCCTCAACAATTCTTTTTAATTGAAGCAAACTGCACGTAAAATAAAATTGTTTCCAGCGAAGAAATCAGGAGCGTTTAGTACATTCACAGTGTTGGGCAGCCACCACCTCTGTCTCATTCCAAAGCGCTTTCATCACTCCAAAATTAAACGCTATACCCATTAAGTAATTACTGGCCATTCTCCCTTCCATCAGCCCTCTGCAGTTTTATGCACTGATAAAGTTACTTACAGAAAATCATTGATTCAGAAACATTAACTTGATGTTATCAACTCCTGTAAAACTGAATAACATGTAAGCACCAGTAGAAACTGGTTTCATAGGATGTTTAAGTCCTTTTACTGAATATCTTTCCAGTCTAGGAAACATTTAGACTTAAGAGTTTTCAGAGAGTTTTTGATCTAGTCAAAGAAGTGCTTTGGAGTATTTTTAGTCTGGAATAGAAATAAGAAAGCATTTGACTACAAAGAGGATGATGCCAGATCTATAACCCCATAGCTTTATTTTCACCCTGGTATTGCTTAAGAAGGCTTGCACGTTCACTATGGAGTGTCTGTGTTAGTGGAGCAAGTACTAGTCTAGAAGTTACATTGTTCACTAGAAATAAGTCTTTAGCTATGCAGCACTCAACTTAATGGAGTAAATGGTAATGTTTACTTGTGATCTGTTTATAATCCATTCATATTCTCTTGCCCTTCAAAATATCCTATTCTTGTCTTATGAATATTTGTTTCTGCCTCTCCATCAGGAGCCTAGGACCTTAATTCTATCTCTTCTAGAGTCTTAACCCCAGGCTGTTCAAACCTAATTCAACTAGGCTCATCCAAAAGTTAGCATACCCTTACCACCATTCCTAGTACTGCTGTGACTTTCAGCTTCCTTTTTAAGTTTTGGCACCTGAAGACTTCATCCTTGTTTTTTAATTTTAATTTAATTTTTTTAAAACAAATCTATGTAGGAGGCTGTTTTATCTAACATTTCTATATATGTGAAATAAAAGGGGGTTCTTCTTACCATCTGCTCACTCCATCATGTTGATCAGTAGTTCTCCAAATCAGAAAAGTTATACAGATTTTCACTCTCTGGTATTGAGTAGATTCGAATAAACTTTTGGATAAGTCTTTTGCTATCTAAATGCTAAGTATTTGCCAGTTGAAACTCAAATTTGGAAATAGAGTAACCCTTACTATTTGAACTCCTATAGATTTGAGTAACAAGGGATACCTATAATTCTTAACAGAAGCATTTTTTTTTTTTAAGAGACAGGGGTCTCGCTCTGTCACCCAGGCTGGAGTGCAGTGGTGTCATCACAGCTCACTACATCCTCAAACTTCTGGGCTCAAGGGATCCTCTTGCCTCAGCCTCCTGTGTAGTTGGGACTACAGGTGCACACCACCACTCCTGGCAAATTTTTTTTTTTTTTGTAGAGATGGGAGTCTCACCATCTTGCCAAGGCTGGTCTTGAACTCCTGAGCTCAATGACCCCCCTGCCTTGACCTCCCAAAGTGCTGGGATTATAGGTGCGAGCCACCATACCAGCCAAGATTTTTTTAAAGACACATTTGATCATGCCATTCCCATGCTTAAAATTTTTCAGTGACTTCTTATTGCATTTAAGATAGAATTCAACTGCCGGAACACATCCTACAGTACTCTGTGATCTGGCCTCTGCCACTTTCTCCATCCTCACTTCATAGCGCTATCTGCACTCAATGTAGCCACACTGGCCTTCTTGCAGTTTCTTAGATGTACTAAAGTCTTTCCTAAGAACTCCTTATTGCCCTTCATTTTGCCAGAAAGTATCAGCTGTCTCTCTTTCTCCCCTAATCCTCCATCTGGCTGATTCCTTTGCCTGAATGTCCTTTTCTCAGAGAAGCCTTCTCTAGCCACCCGTCCCACGTGATGATCTCGTTTTACCCTGTGTTTGTCATTAGACTCTTACACAGTCACGGACTATAGCAATAGACTGCATGTATCACAATGGTCCCTTAAGATTATAATGGAGCTGAAAAATTCCTGTTAAGACATTGTAACCATTCTGTCCTAGCACATAGCATTACTTGTATTTATGGTGATGCTGGTATAAACAAAACTATGCTACCGGTTATATAAAAATCTGGCATATACAATTATGTACAGTACATAGTACTAGATAATGATAATAACTGTGTTTACCATATTATACTTTTTAATGGTTAGAATACGCTTTTTTGTAAAAAAAAAAAAAAAAAAAAAGTTTACTTTAGAACAGTATGTCTTGTTATGCCAGTGACAGACTCATTCATCTCACATTTACCATGTCTCTTGATTGCATCATTTTCTCTATATTTCATTTGATCTTGTGTCATTTTGTTTTATGGCCCCCACGTGTACAAAATTCACAGCTAATGTTGCCAAGAAGAGGCCACTACAAGTAGATTGACCAGTAAGCTAAATTAAAAGTGATTAAAGACTATGAAGGTGGCAAATCAGGAATGGTTATTGCTTGCCAGGTAATTATGTCCCATATCACTATAGCTATGTTCTTGAAGAACAAGAACAAAGTGATGAAAGCTGTTAAAGGATCTACTTCATTGAAGACAAAAAGATTAGCAAAAATTTGAAAAGGGCCTAAATCAGACATGGAGAAACTACTGAAGACCAGACACAGAAGCATATACCTCTCAGCATCATGACAACCTCAGACAAAACAAAAAGTTTGTTTGCAATATTGAAAGAAAAGATTGAACACAACTACAGTGTTGAATTTTCTGATAGCTTTGGGTGATTTTATTCAAGAATTGTTATTTGTTGCATAATGTGAAAGCTGGTAAGTGCTGAGTCTGTAAATGCTGATATGAAAGCAGCTGAAGAATTTTTGGAAACTCTAGATAAGCTGATTGTGAGGAAAATTACTGGACAAGGCAAATATTCAGTATGGGTGAAAGCTTGCTGTTCTGAAAACAGATACTGGAAAGGACTTTTCATCCGTAAAGAGGCCAAGTCAATGCCAGGTTTCAAGGCATTAAGGACAGGAAAACAGTCTTGCCTGGGGAAATGCTGCAGGTTCCAAATGGAAGCCCTTTGTGATCTTGCCCAGTGAGAACCCCAGGGCCTTCAAGCTTATCACTAAACATACACTGCCAATGTATTGCAGGAGCAATAAGAAGTCTTGAATGACTCAGCTTTTCTTCCAAGATGCCCTCCTGAATTGCTCTGCTAGAGCAATGGAGAAGTACTGTTTGGAGAATAACATACCATTCAAGATTGTGTTTGTTGTTAATAATGTTCCACACATCCTCCTTTTATTGGTGATCTTTATCCCAGTATCAAAGTGGTATTTCTGCCTCTAAATACCATCTCTCTGATCAACCAGTGGATCAAGGAGTTATAGCAGCTTTTCAGGCCAACTACCTGAGAAGGATGTTTACCTAGGCTATTTCTGCAACTGAGGAAGACACTGATGCAATTCTGGAAGGATTACATCTATGACTGCATCAAGAACCTTGCTTAGGGTGATGTCACCAATGTGGGTATGAATGACGTCTGGAAGAAGACACTCAAGAGGTTCGTCTGTGACTTTAAAGGATTTTCCAAGAATGAAGACGTTGCAAAAATCAACATGGCTGTGGTTGGAGATGGCAAACAACTTTAATCATGGTGTGGATGAGGATAACATTGATGAGCTCCTAGAGGTGGTTTCTGAGGACTGACTAATGAGAGGTTGTTGGAACTGGAACAGGAATGCATAGCTGAAGAACAGGCAAGAGAAAGGGAAACTGCTAGAGAAGAAAAAGAAGAAACCCCAAGAAAACTGATGGTGAAGGGTTTAGCAGAAGCTTTTGCAGACCTCAACAGACTCCTTAAAAAGTTTGAAAACATGGACCCTAACACCAAAAGATTTTCATTAATAGAGAGGAGTGTTTTTGCTGCATTTTCTGCATACAAGCAAATCTATGATGAATGAAAGAAACAAACCAAGCAAACTGTTGTGGACGTATTTCTTCCAAAAGTGATACCTCCTCAAGAAGAGCATCAGGCAGGTCCTTTAGGAAGTGACCAGAAGAAAGCATTGTTGTCACAGGAGATGGCAGCTCTGTGTGTGTCACTGCTTCTGAAGACCTTCTAGAGGGACAAGATGTGGAGGTGGAAGACTGATATTGATGACCCTGACCCTTTGTAGGCCTTGGCTTATGTGTTTGTGTCTTAATTTTTAACAAAAAAGTTTAAAAAGTAAAAAAATTTAAAATTTTAAAAATAGAAAAAGTTTACAGAATAAGGATATAAAGAAAAAATATTTTTATGCAGCTATACAATGTGTTTAAGCTAAGCATTATTACAAAAGAGAAAAGGTTTTTAAAAGTTTATAAATTAAGAAAGTTACAGTAAACTTAGGTAAATTTATTGGTAAATAAAATAATTTAATTAATTTCATGTAGCCTAAGTTAGTGTATTTATAAAGTTTATAGTAGTGTACAGTAACATCCTAGGCCTTTTCATTCACTCACTACTCACTCTGTAACTCACCCAAAGCAACTTCCAGTCCTGCAAACTCCATGTGTGTTAAGTGCCATATATAGGTGTACATTTTTTATCTTTTTACTATATTTATACTGTACCATTTCTATGTTTAGATATGTTCAGATACACAGATACTTACCATTGTGTTACCATTAGCGACATTATTCACTGCCATAACATGCTGTACAGGTTTGTAGCCTAGGAGCAGTAGGCTATATTCTATAGCCAAAATGTGCAGTAGGCTCTACCATTTAGGTTTGTGTAGGTATATTCTGTGATGGTTGCACAATGAAATTTCTTAACGGCACATCTCACAATGTATCCCCATAGTTACACATCATGTGACTGTGTTGGTTTATTGTTTAAAGTTTATTTTTTCTCTAGCCAAAGGTTTGTCATACTTCTTCTGTTAGCAGCCAGACAGTAAGTATTTTGGGATTTCAGAGCCATACACATTCTCTGTTGCATATTCTTCTTTGCTGTTTTTCCTTTCTTTTAAATGACCCCTTAAAAATATTGAAACTATTCTAAGAGTGGATTTGGCCCAGGGTTGAAGTTGATCAATCTTTGCTCCAGAATATAGGCAGATTCCAAAGGGCAGGAATCACATGTGCTTCATTTATCATTATGTTTCCAGTACCTATCACACACAGCAATTAGTATATAGTACATATTTTGATAGTTTCATAGAATGGTTAAATAATGTAAGTATATAGCCTTTTCTTCTTTCAGTTCATTCCAGAGCTCTCATGAGGGATGAGTATATTCTTGCTCACATGTTGATGTAATCTTTGGTTGATTGCTTTCTTTCCTTTACAGTATGATCCCCTGTCTCACCTCCCCCTCCCCCAAATATTAATAAAACGTGTCATCCTTTTGTCAGGCAGATATTTGGATCTGCTGAACATTTTATCTACTTTCCGAGACAGACTCCGTTTAGCCAATTTATTATTTTTTAATTTTATCTGTCCTGGATGCTTACTTTTAAGCAAATTGAAACATGTTTCTTGATCAGTTTTTATAGATCTTAGTTAAACCCATTCATGTATCTTATTTCCATTTTTATTTTACAGGTACTCTAGGTTATTTTCATGTGAACTTTATGTGAAAAAGTTTGGGTTATCAGTCATTTATTTTGTCTATATCAGAACTTTCTGATTACACTTTCTTCCATGTTAATTTTTTACTTATAAACTGTACAAGGTACAGTTTCCAAGTCAAACTTTACACATCAGTAGTATGGTCTGCTGACTGGATTCCTTTCCATTTTTATTTAGATTAGTTTAAACATGTCTAGTTTCCATGACTGTTTGTTTTATTTAGTTTTACCAGTAATATTGACTATGAAGTGGCTGAAAGATTTAGCTAATCCAGGGAACAATTGGTAATAGTTCCTCATAGATATCCTAGAAGTCCTATTAATTAATATTAATAATTGAAAAAAGAATATTTCCTAGCAATATATTTTGCTCAGAAAAAAATTCTTTTTTCACTTATTAATATTAATTCCTGTACTTATTATTGACTTCATTTTTGGAGCAAAATATATTAGTAGGGTATATTGGGTGGAAATAGACTTGGAATTAGTATGATAGAGTAAAAACATTCTGCTTTAATCCAGGTATCCCATTCTCCATATTCTGCTGCTATGAACAAGGACCTCAGCTGAGTAAATGTCATTTCTTCTTGCCACGTCTGGTTTCTGTCCACTAACAGTGATCCTCACAAAATACAGCTCTCATGTTATTTCTTCATTTAAAAATCTTTTGATAAACGTCCTAGAAAGAAGGAAAAATGAAGTAATAACACATAAAACCTAAGAAATAGTCTCAACTTCATTTCACAATTAAAAAAAAAAAGGTTCAGGAAGTTTCTTCTAGAAATTTCTAACTTGTTCTAGCACATGGAGAAAAAAGCAAAATTTCTCAAAGCTTTGAAAAACTAATGTAATACTGATATCAAAATATAACTCAGTGGCTCACGCCTATAATCCCAGCACTTTGGGAGGCCAAGGCGGCTGGATTGCAAGGTCAGGAGTTTAAGACCAGCCTGACCAACATGGTGAAACCCTGTCTCTACTAAAAATACAAAAATTAGCTGGGTGTGGTGGTGCATGCCTGTTATACCGGCTACTCAGGAGGCTGAGGCAGAAGAATCGCTTGAACTCAGGAGGCAGAGGTTGCAGTGAGCCGAGATCACGCCATTCCAACCCAGCCTGGGTGACAGAGTAAGACTTCGTCTCAAATAAAAAAAAATTCGTATATATGACTAAGTTCACATAAAAATAACTATATTTTAATTTATAGATTCAAAAATCCTGCAATTGCAAAATAAGCAGAAACTAGCAGTCCTTTTTATAAGTACTTACATTAGTCAGTTCTCACACTGCTGATAAAGACATACCTGAGACTGGGTAATTTATAAAGAAAAAGAGGTTTAATGGACTTACAGTTCCACATGGCTAGGAAGGCCTCACAATCATGGCAGAAGGCAAAAGGCACATCTTACGTGGTGGCAGGCAAGAGAGAATAAGAGCTAAGCGAAAGGGGAAACCCCTTATAAAACCATCAGCTCTCATGAGACTTACTACCATGAAAACAGCAAGGGGAAACCACCCCCATGATTCAGTTATCTCCTACCAGGTCCCACCCACAACACATGGAATTATGGGAGCTACAATTTAAGATGAGATTTGGATGAGGACACAGCCTAACCATGTCAGGATCTCTAAAACATTCAGCCATGTTTCCATTTTTTAAATCAATTTAAATAGCAAATTAGTAGAATTATTTTTATTTTAAAAGATCACTGTAGTAAAACATGACCCTCTCAAAAGACGCCAGAAAACATTTGATTAAATTTCATTTCTATTATTGGCAATGTATTTTGACTTTGTAATATTGCATATGTTCTTACTATGTTGGAAAATATGTATATGTATATATAGGCATATCTTGGAGATATTTCATGTTTGGGTTCAGACCACTGCAATAAAGCAAATATTGCAATAAAGCCCGTCACGCAAATTGCTTGGTTTTCTACTGCATGTAAAAGTTATGTTTACATGATATTGTAGTGTATTAAATGTACAATAGCATGTCTAAAGAAATAATGTACTACATCTTAATTTTTAAAATTTACTGCTAAAAATGCTAAGGATCATGTGAGCCTTCGATGAGTTGTAATCTTTTTGCTGATGGAGGGTCTTGCCTCGATGTAGATGGCTGCTAACTGGTCAGGGTGGTGATTGCTGAAGGTTGGAAGGGCTTTGACAAGATCTTAAAATCAGACAACAATGAAGTTTGCTGCATTTATTGACTCTCTGTTTCATGAAGGATTCCTCTGTAGCATGTGATGCTGTTTAATAGCATTTACCCACAGTATGATTTCTTTCAAAATTGGAGTCAGTGTTCTCAAAACTTGCTATTGCTTCATCAATCAAGTTTATGTAATATTCTAAATCCTTTGTTGTCATTTTAACCAAGGCTCACAACATCTTCACCAGGAGTCAATTTCTTCTCAAGAAACTTCTTTCTTCTCAACCATGAGAAGCAACACCTCATATCTTTACGTTTTATCAGGATATTGTAGCAATTCAGACACATCCTTCAGATTTCACTTCTGATTCTGGTTCTCTTGCTATTCCTGCCACATCTGCAGTTATTTCCACCACTGAAGTCTTGAAACCCCACAAAGTCATCCATGAGAGTTAAAATCAACTTCTTTCAAATTCCTATTCGTGTTGACATTTTGACCTCCTCCCATGAATCATTGAATGTCCTTACTGTCGTCTTAAAATGGTGAATCCTTTCCAGGAGGTTGTCAGTTTACTCTGCCCAGAGTCTTCAGAGGAATCCCTCTGTGGCAGCTATAGCCTTACAAAATTTATTTCTTAAGTAATAAGACTTGACAGTTGAAATTATTTCTTGATGCACAGACTGCACAATGGGTGTTGTGTTAGCAGGCATGAAAACAACACTAATGTCCTTGTACATTTCCATCAGAGCTCTTGGGTGATCAGTTGCATTGTCAATAAGCCATAATATTTGAAAAGGAATCTTTTTTTCTGAGCAGAAGGTCTCAACAGTAGGCTTAAAATATCCAGGAAACCATGCTATAAACAGATGTGCTGTCATCCATGATTTGTTATTCCATTTATAGTGCACAGTTAGAGGAGATTTAGTATAATTCTTAAAGGTTCTAGCATTTTTGGAATGGTAAATGAGCATTTCAACTTAAACTTAGCAGCTGCATTAACCCCTTTTAAGAGAATCAGCCTGTCCTTTGAAGATTTGAAGTCAGGGATTGACTTCTCTCTAGCTGTGAAAATCCTAGACGGCATCTTCTTTTAGCATAAGGCTGTTTAGTCTATTTTGAAAATCTGTTATGTAGTGTAGCCAGCTTCATCAATGATCTTAGATAGATCTGGATAACTTGCTGCAGCTTCAGCATCTGCACTTGCAGCTTCACCTTGCACTTTTATGTTATGAAGACAGCTTCCTTAAATCTCACTTCCAGCTTTTCTTCTGCAGCTTGGTTGCTTCTCAGCCTTCATAGAATTGTAGACAGAACTTTGCTCTGGATTAGGCTTTGGTTTAGGGGAATATTATAGTTTGTTTGATCTTCTCTCCAGACCATTCAAACATTCTCTATATCAGCAATAAAGCTTTTTTGCTTTCTTTTGTGTTCACTGGAGTAGCACTTTTAATTTTCTTCAAGAATGTTTCCTTTCCATTCACAACTTGGCTGTTTGGTGCATGAGGCCTAACTTTTGGCCTTTCCTGGTTATGTAGTTTGGATTTGTGTCCCTGCCCAAATTTCGTGTTGAATTGTAATCCCCAGTGTTGGAGGAGGGGCTTGGTAGGGTGTGATTGGATCATGGGGACGGATTTTCCCCTTGCTGTTCTCGTGATGGTGAGTTCTCATGTGATCTGGTTGTTTAAAAGTGTGTAGCACCTCCCCCTTAGCCCTATTCCTCCTGTTCCAGCATGTAAAGCATGCCTGCTTCCTCTTCCCCTTCACCTTCTACCATGATTATGTTTCCTGAGACCTCCCCAGCCATGCTTCCTGTACAGCCTGTGGAACCATGAGCTAATTAAACCTCTTTTCTTTATAAATTACCCTATCTCAGGCAGTTCTTTTGTTTTTGAGACAGAGTCTCGCTCTGTAGCCCAGGCTGGAGTGCAGTGGTGCTATTTCAGCTTACTGCAACATCCGCCTCCCGGTCTGCATTCAAGCAATTCTCCTGCCTCAGCCTCCCATGTGGCTGGGATTACAGGAATGCACCACCATGCCCAGCTAATTTTTGTATTTTTTAGTAGAGATGGGGTTTCACCATGTTGGCCAGGCTGGTCTTGAACTCCTGACCTCGTGATCCACCCATCTCGGCCTCCCAAAATGCTGGAATTACAGGCATGAGCCACTGCGCCTGACCTCAGGTAGTTCTTTATAGTAACGTGACAACAGATTAATGCACTTGGCTTTTGACATGCCTTCCTCACTAAGCTTACTTATTTCTAGCGTTTTATTTCAAGTGAGACATGCGACTGTTTCTTTCACTTAAACCCTTAGAGGCCATTATAGTGTTATAAATTGACTAAATTTCAATATTGTTGCATCTTAGGGAATAGGAAGGCCTGAGAAGAGGGAGAGATGGGGGAATGGCTGATCAGTGGAGCAGTCAGAGTTCATACACCATTTGTCAATTTAAGTTTGCCATCTTATATGGGCATAACTTATGGTACCCCAGAGTACTTACAACAGTAATATTAAAGATCACTGATCACAAATCATCATTATAGATACAATAGTAATAAAATATTTGAAGTATTGAGAGAAGTACTAAAATGTGATCCAGAAAAAAGGAAGTGAGCACATGCTGTTGGAAAAATGGTACCAATAGACTTGCTTGACACAGGGTTGTCACAAACCTTCAATTTGTAGATATCACAATACCTTCAAAGAACAATAAAGCAAAGCACAATAAAACAATGTATGCCTGTATATTTTTAGGGAGTATCATATAAAATAGTCACGCACATTGATATATTTATATCAATGTCAGGTTCAAGTCAAGGTTTTTTCTTGTCAACACTATGTAACATTATTATGGAAATGTTGGTGATAGTAATTAAATTTTTGTATTTTTACTTCAATAACATCCCACTGATTTTTTGTATTTTTAAAATTAACTGAGACCTTCAGGAAATATGCCTTTACTCTTTGGTTCTTTATTTGATACAAACACAATTGTAAACCACATAAATTTTCAGAACACATAGTATGCTAATTCACATTTGTGTTTTTGCAGGATGTGAATATAGAATATGCCTGATTTCTAGAGTTTGCTACAATTCATGAATGAATATTCTTAAGGCAAATCTATCACATACTTTCAATTGCTATAAAATATGTATTTTTTCTAAATCTCAGGTGTCCTTGCATTCATTTTTCCCACGTTCTGGTTTTTCCCCTTTGTAATGGTCTCTCTCTCTCTCTCTCTCTCTCTCTTTTTAAGGTACCTACTGTCAACAACGGGAAGTGGAGGCCATTACTGAAGGTGTAGAGGAAGATGAAGGATTTTGTTGTTGTGAACCTGGCCATATACCTCACATGCTTTCATTTAATGCTGCATTTAGCCAGCGATGGCTAGCTTGGGAAGTGATAGTCACAAAGTATATTCTGGAGGGTTATAGCATCACTGATAATAGTGCTGCTTCTATGCTTCAAGTATTTGATCTTCGGAAAGTCCTCACCACTTACTATGTCAAGGTAAGAGTATGTGCATACTTAGATCTTCAGATAATCAGAGTTTCTTCTTGGGAGTGATTGTGTGTGTGTGTGTGTGTGTGTGTGTATTTATATACACACACACACACACACTTTTTTTTTAAACTTGTGCTTTGCTTCTAAGTACTTATTTAAATTCTCTAGGATCCAGAAAAGTCCATAAAAATAAACCTACTAAGGTCTTGCTTTTTCTTTGCTTACTGGAATTCATTCCATTCATTCATTAATAATAATAGCTAGACATTTGTAGCTTGTGTTTTAGGCACTGTGCTAAGGAATATGTACACACAAATATGCATACACACATATGTGTATCTTAATTCTGTAGAGAAGGATTTCCCTATTTTACAAATAAACAACTTAAGGTTCACAAGTTAACTTGCCCAAGGTCCTCTAACAAGTAGAATTTGGGATTTAAAACCCAGGCTTGTCTGAATCTTGAGACCTTGCTGTTGACCACTGCTTTGCACTGCTTTCATTCAATAAACTGAGTAAAAGTATTGCAAAATTCAAGAGGTCCCCAAGACCACCCTCACTTCTGACATCAACTGTAATTTCAGGGTCCCCAAGACCACTCAGGTTCATTAAGTTGCTAGAAAGACTGCAGAACTCAGATTACAGTCATGTTATTACAATGGAAGGACACAGGTTAAAATCAGCCAAAGGAAGAGGTACATAGGATATTGTCCAGAGAAACCAAGTCAAGGAGCTTTCAGTTGTCCTCTCACAGCAGAGTTGTGTAGATGCCTATTTCTCCCAGCAGTGAAGCATGGCAGTATTCACAGGGTGTTGTCCACCAAGGAAGCTTGCCTGTGCTTGATGTCCTGTCATGTAGGCAAGGTTGACCATCCACATGGCCAACTTAAGTCTCCAGGACGTCCAGAGGTCTTGACGATACTGTGTGGCTCTAGGCTCCCAGCTGAACAAGGACTCTTCAACAGGCAGGGCATCCCAAGGCTTAGAGGTTACCCCCTAGAACCTAAGAGTAAAGGCCAAACCTCTAGTTGGGCAAAGTTAATCCTTTACTGCAGAAGATATTCTATTTTTGCTAAAGAGTTTACAGAAATACAGTATGGTTGTGATTTAGGGGCTTCTAGGTGAAGCCAATATTTTTAAGAAGAAAATGCGTGCTAAGCTTTAATGACCAACATCTGAATTTTTCACACCTTTTTCTCTATTTTTTTATTTATTTTTTGCTAGGGGGAAGCGGGGAGAGGGCGGAAAAGCTTTTTTTAATTTTTTTATTTTTTTTTTTGAGACTATTTCATTCTGCTGCCCAGGCTGGAATACAGTGCCATAATTGTAGCTCACCACTGACTTGCCCTCCAGGGCTTAAACAATACATCTGCCTTTACCTCCTGAGTAACTGGGACTACAAGTGTATGCTACCAGCTAATTTTTTGTTTTTATTTTTGTAGAGATGAGGTTTTGCTATGTTGCTCAGGCTCTCAAACTCCTGGGCTCCAGCAGTTCTCCCACCTTGGCCTCCCAAAGTGCTGGGGTTGTAGGCATGAGCCACCATGCCCAGCCTGAAATTTTCATATCTTATGTTGTTACCTCTCCCCACCACCTTATTTGCTGATTGGGATGAATGTTGAGTCTTCCATTTAATGTTTGGTTAAACCTAACCTCAGGAAGCTAGATATTGACTTCACAATATTTTTTTACTTGTGTGTGCGTGTGGCATTTTCTGTCTGTAGTTCTAAATATATATCTCTATAACTTAACCTAGGACCACCAGATGGCTTTAATAACTCTCTATAAGGAAATTATTCAAAATAAATGCACCAAAGTAAAGTTGTTTTTTTTTTTAACCTCTTTTGAAATATCATAAGTTCAAAAGCTCTAAAATCAATAGATTAGGGCCAGGTGTGGGGGCTCACACCTGTAATCCCAGTAGTTTGGGAGGCTGAGGCAGGCAGATCACTTGAGGTCAGCAGTTTGAGACCAGCCTGGCCAACATGCTGAAACCCTGTGTCTACTAAAAATTAAAAAATTAGCCAGGTGTGGTGGTGGGCGCCTGTAATCCCAGCTACTTGGGAGGCTGAGGCACAAGAATCGCTTGAACCCGGGAGGTAGAGGTTGCAGTGAGCCAAGATTGACCCACTGTACTCCAGCGTGGGTGACAGAGTGAGACTCTGTCCCAATAAATAAATAAAATAAAATAAAATAAAATAAAATAAATAGAATTGTTTTGAAATTGCTTTGCTGAATTTATGGTTGTGATTTTAAAGTATTAAATGTTTTTTCATCCAGTAAGGCTTGAGGTATATTATTATAGTGTTCTTAAAATATATATGTAGAATATTGAGGGGGAATAAAATACTTTTTAGTCATGCTATCATGATAAATAATTGGAATTTATTTCACTGAGGAATTTGAGTTCATTGAAATTGTGATTTAATCTGAATTCTTTTTTTTCCTCTTGTTCATATTAGGGTATCATTTATTATGTTACGACCTCTTCTAAGCTAGAGGAGTGGCTAGCTAATGAGACAATGCAAGAAGGACTTCGTCTGTGTGCAGATCGCAATTATGTCGATGTGGACCCGACCTTTAATCCAAACATTGATGAAGACTATGACCACCGACTGGCAGGCATATCTAGGGAGAGTTTCTGTGTGATTTACCTCAACTGGATAGAGTACTGCTCTTCCCGAAGAGCAAAGGTAGAGTTTGTTTATTTCATTTACAACTCTTTGAATCCAGGTTTTTCCAAAGATACGAAGAATGTCCCTGTTCATTCTTTCGAGGTCAGTTTTTCCAGACCTTCCTCTTTTTGATCTGGTTAAGAGAACCTTCTGGTTCATTATGGTTGGGCCAAACCAACTCTGCCAAAACAGGTTAAAGGAAGTGGTCTCCCTCTTTATTTCGCTTGCAGTGTCCTAGTCTCGCTGCCCTGATAGCACCGCCTCCACCCTGGGCATGTACATGCATGCACATACATTCAAATTCCATGCATTACCCTCCAAAATCTAGTCCTTAAGAAATTCTACCTCTGTCGGCCACACTTTAGGATAATTAAATGTCTTTGTCCCAAATACGCAGTCTAGACTGGTGCTGGCTAACAGACTTTCTACAATGTTGGAAATGTGCTGTCACTACCACATGCAGCTGTGACATATGAAATGTGCCTAGTACAACTAAAGAGTTGAATTGTAAATTTTATTTAATTTTAACTGGTTTAAATTTAATAGCCCGTATAGCTAGTGCCTACCATATTGGACAGTGTGCATCTAGACCATTGATTTTCAGATAGTAATGTGAGTAAAAAACACATAGGAACTTGTAAAAATACAGATTCATGAGCCCGACTTGCAAGATTATGATCTAGGTCTAGGCTGGAGACATAAAAGTCTGTATCACCCTAGGTGATTTTAATTCTGGTTGTTCCCAGTCCACACATTTGGATAACTGTCTTATCCTAAAAGTAAGATGAGTTAAGGACTTCAGCAACTGCAGCTTCCTTCTAGGTCTCATGATTTTTGTGGTAGTATCACACCCCGGGTCAGACTCCATGTAACATAATCGCAGTGCCAAGACCTATTACAAAGCTGATTCCTACCACCACTACTGCTTTTTAAGCAAAACTCTTGTGTAGTTG
Source organism: Cacajao melanocephalus (assembly GCA_963573385.1). NCBI lineage: Eukaryota > Metazoa > Chordata > Mammalia > Primates > Pitheciidae > Cacajao > Cacajao melanocephalus. Next base: position 1,623 of record CAUYLG010045827.1, on the reverse strand, counting down.
GACCACAAGTGTCCTATGTACAGATTTGCCCGCGATCATGAAACACAGTGAGCTACCCTGACAACTGGTTCCTTCATCATGGTCTAGGAGGTGCCAGCTGACCATCTTCAGATTTAGCACCTAGTTTAGTCCTTCCTTTGCCACCACTTAGAGTAAGACAGCCATCATATCAGCCTCTTTTTACTCCATCAGTAAGAACAGGAACATCTTGTACTTCCTCTCGGAGCAGTGGCCTTTGAGCTTTTACACTAGATGTGCAGTGTATACTGGGCAAAGTAGTACATCTTAAAAGAAAGGATAACGAGTTGGATAAAATAACCTCACAAAAGGCTTAGAAGACCTGTATGCAACAGCTGGAAATAGAGGACCTCAAAGCGAAACTTCTTTCTTCCAAACATTTAACAAGCAGTTTTATTTTTTCATAAATAAAATATACTTAAAATGCTTTGCATATACTGTTCTCAAATCCTTCTTCCATAGTTTCCTTTCAAGGTAGTATAGACCCTTCTTCCATAGTTTCCTTTCAAGGTAGTATAAGATTGATCCTGAACTAACTGCATTACAGGTACCTTCAATGCGAAAATGAAAGGATTCATCTCAGTTTCTTTCTTAACTACTTTCAAATAATAAGAATTTCTTTCACTTTTGTTGTTAGTATGAGCAAGAATTCTTGGTGAGAATTTCTAATGCGATTTAGGGAATAGGGCACACACCTTCTCCAGCAGTAACAAAATAGTGCTACTAGGCTTGAACTAATTTTTTTCTTTCAGCAAATTAAAGATGTTGCTATACTGTCTTCTGGCTTGCATTGTTACTGATAGGAAGTCTGCTGTCATTCTTTTCTTTGTTCCTCTGAAAAAATGGTAGGTACAATATAATATCTTTTTTCACTAGCTGCTTTTAAGATTTTCTCTTTATTACTGGTTTTAAGCAATTTAAATATTATGTGCCTTAGTGTAGTTTTCTCATGTTTCTTTTTTTATTATACTTTAAGTTCTGGGATACATGTGCAGAACGTGCAGGTTTATTACATAGGTATACACATGCCATGTTGGTGTGCTGCACCCATCAACCCATCATTTATGTTAGGTATTTCTCCTAATGCTATCCCTCCTCTATCCCCCCACCCTCCAACAGGCCCTAGTGTGTGATGTTATGCCCCTGTGTCCATGTGTTCTCATTGTTCAGCTCCCACTTATGAGTGAGAACATGCGATGTTTGGTTTTCTGTTCCTGTATTAGTTTGCTGAGAATGACGGTTTCCAGCTTTATCCATGTCCCTGCAAAGGACATCCTAGCTTCATCCATTTTTATGGCTACGTATTCCATGGTATATATGTGCTACATTTTCTTTATCCAGTCTATCATTGATGGGCATTTGGGTTGATTCCAAGTCTTTACTGTTGTGAACCATGGCACAATAAACATACATGTGTATATGTCTTTATAGTAGAGTGATTTATAATCCTTTGGGTATATATCTAGTAATAGGATTGCTGGGTCAAATGGTATTTCTGGTTCTAGATCCTTGAGGAATCGCCATAGTCACCATACCCTTATGTGTCTTAATAATTTTCCATGCACTGACTTACCTCACTCTGCTCACTGGCAGTTGCATCACTTT
>CAUYLG010045825.1:0-67672 GCA_963573385.1 Cacajao melanocephalus | reverse complement strand
TAATAAATATATTAGAATATGTTTATAATAATATACATGATATTTATAATTATAAATAAATTATATATAGTAATATATAATAATATATATTATAAATATATATTTATATATTTCATAAAATAAATATATAAAAGTAAACATATAATTATATGCCAACAGAGAAGATAAAATGAAAATAATAAAATATCAATTAAAGCTAGAGAAAGCAGAAAAAGAGGGAAAGAACAAAAGTACAATGACTATAAAACAACTTTAAACATGGTAGATAATAATCCAATTATATCACAAATCACTTCAAATGTGAATGGTCTAAATACGCCAGTAAAATGACAGTGGTTACAAGCATAGACTAAAACCAATATCCAACTATATGTTGCCTAGAAGAAGCCCAATTTAAATGTAAAAGCATTCTAGAAACAATCTTTCCGATACATGAGAACCAGTTACCTGAGGACCTGTGGAATGTACCTCTCAGTGCAATGCTGCTGAACAGCCAGTCTGACCTGGCATCTCCTTTGGCAGAGTTACAGTACAGAATTTTCAGGCCTAGGGATGGTAGTTCCACCTCCCCCCCCTCACTTTGTTTCTGGCTGTCCTCAGGGGTATGTCTCCCTTCAGGCATTTATGATGTTTCCAGTGGGGCTGAAGCAGGGACAGGTCTCCTGCCAGGGAACCCAAGGTGGTGGGGAAGCTGGTTCACCTGGATCTTACTTTTTCCATTGTAAAAACCATGAGTTGGGAGAATTTTTTTTACACTTGGTACCAGGCAGATTGAGTGGGAGCAAAAGGGGGTGTCGTGTGTTGAAACAATTGGATACCTATATACAAAATAATGGCTTGAGACCTATCAATTCATTATATCATAGTCCTCCTAAATGAAGGACATAAAATTAAAAGTTCTAAGGAATAACATGGGAGAAAATCTAAGTGGCCTTGGGTTTGTTGATGAGTTTTTAGATACAGTACCAAAGTGTGATTCCTGAAAAAAATTGGTAAGTTGGACTTCATTAAAATTATAAACTAGTGCTTTGCAAAAGACGTTGTTAACAGAATGAAAAGACAAGCCTCAGATTAGGAGAAAATATTTGCCAAACACATATATGATAATCCCAATATAGAAAATAATTTTAGAAACTCAACAGAAGGAAAATAAACAACCCAATTAAAAAATGGGCAAAAGATCTGAACAACTCATAAAAGAAGATATGAAGATGGCAAATAAACCTATGAGTATATGCTTAGCATCATGCATAAGAAAATTGCAAGCTGAAACAATGAGATGTCACCACACACCTATTAATATGGCTAAAATTATAAAAGCTAACACCAAATGCTAGTGAAAATGAAAGACAACAGGAGGAACTCACTGCTGGTGGGAATGTAAAACAGTACAGTCACTTCTGAATACTGAAAATGAATAATTAAGAAAATAGATGACAATTGGAGGCCTGGTTTCTCATAGCTGGAGTGAGGATTTTCAGATAAGAAATGGGAGGAGACTAGAGTGATCCATGTGGTAATAAATTATGGTTGGAGACATTAGTATGAACTCTGTTTAGCTTAATATAGATTTAGATCGTTACCAGAAAAACACACACGCACGCCCACACATCAGGTTAGTGTATACATATATACTTCCTTTGCCAGTTAAGAGGGCCTAAGGGAAATGATACCCCAGTAGTAATGGCCATACCCAGTTCCCAGTTCTTAGTTTCTAATACCATTCTCCAATAAAATCAAACAGGAGTCTTGAAGAAATTGTTAATTCTAGGACTGGGGCACGAAATATACCAGATGAGCCTGGAGTATCTTGTAGTGTCAGAAAGTAACGAAGCATGCAAAAACAAAACAAACTGAACATAAATGAATACATCAAAATAAAATTTTAAAAAACCCACATTGATGGAAATATATTTTAAAGAACACAGGAGCCAATGAAAGAGCTCACAATGGCCAAAGCTGGAACAATTTGAAAAAACAAATAAATAAAGTACTATTGGGTTGTAGCCCAAAGTAAAAAATAATGAGTCATGAGTCCATACTGATATAAATAAATGGGGTGGGGACAAATCTGTACTGAAAATTCCAAATAATTTGTGAACTTATGTAGATTCTCCATCCTCAATGATGGGAAGCTTTACACTCCCCTTTTTAATGGTGAGCTTTGCATAGTGACTTCTTCCAGAGTACAGAATAAAAGGGGGCATGCGGGAGGGTGAGGAGAGTAACTTTACAGTGGTGAAACTGACACACATTGTCGCAGCTAAGTGATTGAGTTTAATAGCAACTGTGATGAGTTATGTCTGATATATTATACTTTGTATGACGTGGTGAGAATGAATGATACTTTATTCACTGAAGACCACAGTGAAGATGGTCAATGACCACAGTCTTCCTCTGCGGTCTTCCTCTGCGGTCTTCCTCTGCAGTCTTCCTTCTAAAAACCCACACCCCATCTAATCATGAGAAAAACATCAGACAAATATAATACAAATTGAGGGATATCCTACAAAATATTTGACCAGCACCCCTTACAACTGTCAAAATCATCAGAAACAACAACAACAAAAAATGTCCGAGGAACAGACTCTGTCAAGGGAGAAGCCTCAGGAGACAAGACAAGCACTAGCAATGTGATATGCTGGACGGGATATTGAAACAGCAAAAGGATATTAGGCGAAACTAAGGACATCTGAATAAACCAAGAACTTCAACTAATAATACCATATTGAGTTGCAATAATTTGTAGCAAATGTACCCTACTCATGTAAAATATTAATAATAGGGGAAACTGTGTGTGGATGATATGAGAACTCTAGTATTTTCTTAACTTTTCTACAAACCTAAAACTGTCCTAAAAATGTCTATTTTTTAAATATCGACAAGAAAATTTGCACACACACTGAGTGCTTCTTATTACTGTGCCTTCTGTCCCCAATCTCCCTTCCCAGTCCTACCCAAGTGCTGTTAGGACTTGAGGCTGCCTTCTCACAGTCTAAGTCATGAGAACCACTGACAAGTGCTAACCCAAGGAGGGTTGTGGTTAGAACAGAATTTTAAGTACTACACCCTGTCCTCTGGGTGATGAGTGGATTGCAGGGTGTGTGGAGATAGAGAACAAGCTGGAAGGCTGTTGCAACAATTCAAGTGAGAAATGACTTCAGGCAGAGCTCAGAAGCTGTTGGTGGAGATAGCGAAGACTTGATCTTTGATGGGGATAGGGAAGAGGAGGAAGAATGAGGAATGATTGTGAATGCGCAGATGACAGTGGCAGTTTTCTTACCTCAAAGAGAGAACACCTAAGGAGGAAACACACTGAGTGTTCCTGGGGCTGGGTGGGGAGGAAGGAATGCCAAGTGCTGTGCTGTGCAGATCTGGACACCTCAGTAGGGAAATCTCTGATGTATCTTTGTGCCTGCAGTAAAATAGCTTTGAATAGCTTGAGACAGCCTGCCTAAAATTCAGTGGTTCAATAATTAAAAGTGAGCAATTTGAAGAATTAAAGGCAGCGCTTTTCCCAGGAAAGGAGAACCCCAGGTCCTGATATGATTGATGGCAATAAAGACTATGGAGATGTCAGGGAGCCAGGTAGCAGGAGGGTGACATCTGCAGTGACTGGGTCAGTATTTCTCTAGCTTGGTCAGTAGTTTTGGCTTCCATGACTGCTGCTGGCCCAACGTTTACTTACTTTAATAATGCTGTCACTTTCCCTCAGAGACAATCTGGAACACCTCCTCTCCCCACCTTGCCCAATTCTATTTCTATTGCTTTTCTAAAGTCTTGCTCAGCCAAGCAGGCAGACCATAAGACTTTTGGAAATCATGAGAGAAAACCCAGGCAGAAGAGCCTGGGAATGTTTCCAGGGAAGAGACCAGAAACTAGATGGAGCCCCCAAGCTTTCCTAGCATCTTCTCAGTTCCCCTCCTGAGAAGAGCTGAGTTGGGAGCAGAAGGTGGGCTCTGCCAGGGGTTGGGTGGGGTGTTGTGGTGTAAGTTCGTGCTGGATTGGGATACAACCAGAACCACATATCTCCTTTTTATGACTGGCAAGTGTTGTTTTTAAGTGCATAAGTGAAGTTGTTTCTGTTTTTGTTTGATTTGGGTTTTATTTCTTTTTAAGGAACTGTTGGATCTATTGAGTGGTTTAGAGACCAAAATTTAAAAAAAAGGTTAAGATGTCTGTCCTTCTTTGAGAAAAGGCCATAAGAGTCTCTTGCAGCCATTGACCCATACACAGGTTTTTATGTGGTGAGAGAGAAGAAAAAGCTAAAGAGAATGGAGGATCCCAAGACTTCCAGGATTTATTATGTATCATTGTACACACTCACTAATTCAGCTTCAATACTGGGGAAGTAGGGATTCCTATTGTAACAATAGTCCCTCAAGTAGAGGCTCTGCTCACCTGAGGCTGGGATTGGGCTCATTGAGAGTGGCACTGGACAATAATTCCCTCTCTCCCTCACCCTCACCCCGTTAAAGAGACATGTGGAGGGACAGAGTCAAGTTCACAGATAAGATGGGACACCTAGGGGACCCAAAATAGGTGGGATCAGTGGCTCTCTCTTCTCTTGTATGAGACGATCTGAGGGCGTCTGGACACTGCAGGTGGTTATTTATGTTGCCACTGCACCTCCTGCTTCTGCTGCTGCTCTTCTACAGGAAGCAACACTTCTCCCTTTGGGGGCAGGGCTTGTTGGATGTCTTGGACCTGGCCTGGAGCTGGGGCAAACACGGGCTGCTCCAGCTGTCTCTCCTGCTGTTCCAGGTCCTTCAGCTGCCCCTCCTGCTGCTCCTGAGGTTTTAGCTGCTCCTCCTGCTGCTCTGGGTGCTCTAGTTGCTTCTCCTGCTGCTCCAGGTGCTTTGGCTGCCCCACCTGCTCTGGGAGCTCCAGCTGTGCCTCCTGCTTCTCCAGGTGCTTCAGCTGCCCCTCTTGCTGCTCTGGGTGTTCCAGCTGCTTCTCCTCCTGCTCCAGGTGCTTAGACTGGCCCACCTGCTGCTCTGGGAGCTCCAGCTGCCCCTCGCGCTGCTCTAGATGCTTCAACTGCTCCTCCTGCTCCTCCAGCTGCTTCAGCTGCCCCTCCTGCTGCTCTGGGTGCTCTAGTTGCTTCTCCAGCTGTTCCAGGTGCTTTGGCTGACCCACCTGCTCTGGGAGCTCCAGCTGCCCCTCCTGGTGCTCCAGATGCTTCAGCTGCCCTTTCTGCTCTTCCAGGTGCTTCAGCTGCCCCTCCTGCTGCTCCAGGTACTTCGGCTGCCCCCTCTGCTGCTCTAGGAGCTCTGGCTGCTTCTCCTGCTGCTCCAGGTGCTTCAGCTGCCCCTCCTGCTGCTCTGGGAGCTCCAGCTGCCCCTCTTGCTGTTCCAGGTGTTTCAGCTTCCCCTTCTGCTGCTCTGGGAACTCCAACAATTGCTCTTCCTTCATTCCCAGTTGCTCATCTCTCTTGGCTAGCTCTTGATCCAGTTGCTGGTCCAAGAGCTTCTTCTCTTCTTCCAGCTGTTCCTGTAGCTGCTGCTTCTCCCTTGGTGCTTTCTCCTGCTTAAACTGTTGCTCAGGGTTTTCTGCTTTCTGATGTTCCTTATCCTGCTCCCAGTGCTGTTGCTGCAGTTCCTGTTCCTGTGGTTGCTGCTGCTGCTCACATTCTTGCTCAGGCACTCCCTTTACAATAGTCATGTGTTTTTCCTCATGCTTTGATGAGCCCTCCACTGGGAGCTCGACAGGCACCTTCTGGCATGGGGGAGGCAGTGGAGTTGGCTGCTTCCTTTGCTCCTGCTGGGTATTGACTGGAGGAGGAATGGTGTCAAGGAGCTCCTGACTGAGAGCAGGGGGGAGGGTCACTGGCAGTATGTGTTGCTGGGACATCTTAGAAGCTGCTGTCAACCTGAAAGACAGAGGGGTCTGATGCACAGACTGAAGGCAAAGGAAGTAGATGAAGCCTTGGAAATCTGCAGAAGTACCTGGTTTCGTTTCTTAACATCCCCTCTTCCCTTGAGCAAGGTACTATTCTACCACCTCTGGACTATCATCCCCCCAAAGCAGCAGAGAGTGAAGGGTGGAAATGGGGAGGGGCAGGGAAAGGTCCTTCTAGGAGCCACCTCGTTCCCAGGTGAGAGCCAACAAGGAGATCTGTCTGCAGGGCTATTCTGCAAGGGTGCCAGCTGCCATCTCACTGTCTGCTCTTGTCTCGTCCTTGTGCCCACCCTCTTCGCTCCACTGACCAAGTAGCAGAGATACATTCTGGGATTATGTCACAGTGAGAAGTAAGGCATTAGGGAACAAGAGTTCTCTTAGAGGACACCAAGTCCAGAAAGCCAATAGGCTGTGCCAGAGAGGATCCTAGAGGTCATGATGTGAGCTCCAGACTGGAGCCACATGACCTCTTCTGGGCCTGCATCTCCCATTGAGTGCTGTGTGTTTCTGGGCGAGTCACTTACTCTCCCAGGCCTTGGATTTCTCCTTTGCAAAGTCAGCAGGTTGGCCTATTCAACCCCAGGGCTTCTTTCTCTCCTGACCTCCTGAGGTTTAGCTGCAGTCCTGGTGTCTGGGGTGGGGCTGAGGGGAGCTGGAAGGTTGTTGAGAGTTGGAGCTTGTTCTTCCAAGTCTTATACTTCTAAGTTGGGTCTTCCTGCCCCTGCTTTGCCTAGGTTTCTCCAAACAGAAAGTTTTATCTATTCTGCAGTCCCCTCTGTGCAGCATAGCCCCTCCAAAAAAGGCAGAAGGTTTTCCCTGAACCCCTTGCCTCCATAAAGAAGGCAAAATGATGGTCAGTCTAAACCAAAGAGGTTTAGGAAAGAAACTGACTGCTGTTCCCCTTCTCCCTTCCCTCTTTCTCTCTCACACACAAATCCAAAAATATGGTCACAAGAAAAGACAGGACATAGGATGGTTACTCTCTGTTCTGCATTTCTGTGCCAAGGCACTTTTCTCTCAGTACAGTGACCCGAGTCCACCCAGAAAGTCCAGTTGAAACCAGCCCCAGAGCAATGCCCACCCCTACTCAGGCTGCCCACCCTAACCCCACTGTATGCTGTTGGAGGTCCCGAGTCCCAGCCCTGGTTCTACCATGCAACACTTACCAGACTCACAGTAAGGCTGAGGCAGAGGCTCTGGTGGAATGCTGAGCTGAGCAGGAGTCAAGGCACTCTTTATATCATTCCCCAGCCTGGCCTCCCTCCAGGTTGAAGGTGATGGACAGGTTTCACCACTCTAGTTGGTCAACTTCCTCTAGCCCCTTCTTGACTCACCACAGGCATCTGGAGCAGCAACCCTTCAGGGCCCCATTCCCAGGGACACATAGCTACTGCCTGGCCAGAGGGTTCTGGGAGCCCAATTATTCCTATGATGCTTTTCTGACCTGGGCGCAGGGAAGATGAGGGAGGCATCCTACTGTTTTGTGACCTCAGCCAAACTTCTTTTCTGAATCTTAATTTTTCTACTTTCAAAATGAGTTTGTTCTCATTATTAGGCTGAGAGATTCACTTTCAAGGTCATGAAATGGAAAGTTATGTGTCTTTCAGGGATGTCCAGGCAGGGTTATGTGCTTTGAAGATAGAAAGGGTCACTTCCCATGAAGGGGTGGTATTTCTGGGGCATTCTCTTGGGCCACGAGCCCACCTCTCTCAGAAGATATTTTAAATTTCATTCTGTATGGAAATAAACTCTGTCTTTGGTGGGGGGAGTTTGACTTTAGGCCAAGTAGAGTCAAGTAAAAGAGACTTCTAGGAGACTTCTGCTGGTGCCACTTGCCCAATGCTGCAGTTAGAGAAGTTCTCAGGAATGCCATGATCATAAGAACTCCTAAGCATGGCCCACTCTAGGCAAAGAAACAGCATTGAATATACACAATGTAAAAATAAGTATTGCTTTTTATAATGACAAAACAAACAGCTTTCTTAAGTACTTTTTAAAATTCATGAAGATATAAAGATCAGAATCAAATTGTCCATTGCCTGTTCTAAACCATGCTCTAGAAATAGCTTAAGAAATCTTTCAGAGTGGGTATTTCAGCACATCTCTCCCCAGTGCCAACAGTGAGCCAGCACACTTGAAATAACATCCAAACTCACAGCCGTGGTTTAAAAGGCCCTGGGTACCTGGCTTCTGCCTTTCTCTGGGGCCTCAATTCATGTCAGTCTCTTCCTGAGAGGTATATTCCTACCTCACAGAGGGCCTTCAGTTTCTGAGATGAGCCCAGAGCTCCCCATCTGGGGGCTTGCCACCTGCTCTCCTTCTGCCCACAGGCCCCTCCCCAGGTCTCTGGCACTCTCCCCAGGGCACTATCTCCTACATCGGCAGCTCTCAGTCCAAAATCTGCACTAGTTGCTTACCAACATACTTTTTTTCTGAGAGTCTCACTCTGTCACCTAGGCTTGAGTGCAGTGGTGAGATCTCAGCTCACTGCAACCTCTGCCTCCCAGGTTCAAGCAATTCTCTTGCCTAAGCCTCCCGAGTAGCTGAGACTACAGGCATAAGCCATCATGCCCGGCTAATTTTTGTATTTTTAGTAGAGATGGAGTTTCACCATTCTGGCCAGGCTGGTTTTGAAATCCTGACCTCGTGATCTGCCCGCCTTTGCCTCCCAAAGTGCTGGGATGACAGGTGTAAGCCACAGTGCCCAGCCCTCCCCACAAACTTTGAATCCTATTCTTCCTCCATTGCCTCCTGGGCCTGACCTTGGCTCCTCACTTACCTTTTGTGCCCGTCTTTTATGCCTTTCAGCTTCAGTGTCAATGTTGGGGTCTGTCAGAGATCTTTCTCTGTGTATCGTATCTGAAGGACTGGTACTTCATTTCACCTGTAACTGTCTAGAGTTATTTTATTTGCATTTGTTCACTTGCTTATTGTCTATCTCTCCTACTGGAGAATAGGATAAGAGCAGGGTATACCTGGTATCTTTTCCACTGTGCCCCTAGAACCTATCAAAACCACTGCATATAATATGTGCTCTACAAGTATTCATTGAAGAGCAGTGAATTTTGCCACCTGAAAATGACTATTAAACATTTTAGTGTTGATCAATGTTTATATGTGTGTGTCTGTGTGTGGGTGTAAAAACAAAACTGATTTATTTCTTCCTTTGCTTTTTAATGGTTGACTAATAGTTTATTTTATGGACATCATTCATTTAAACTCTATTTTTTATAATCTAATCAAAAAAGAAGGAATTATAAAGACAATACTCAGCAGGGATAATTTTGAGAAGTGTCCAGATTCCCCATAGTTTTCCTGACAGGCACCTTTCTCTTAGCCCCAAGTAAATCTGTTTAAAGCACTGATTTTGTAATTTTCCTAGATCATGTCTGAAAAGAAAGATGGAGGACTCACAAGGGACCCTTGATTTCTGCAATGCTATCCTCTCCTCATGACCTCTCCGTTCCCTGAGCCCACTCAGGGACCTTACGTTCTTTTTCCCATAGATCAGGGACTGTGCCCTTTTCTGGGGCAGAGAAAGCACAACCCACTCTGCCTTGAATAACTAATCAAGCATCCTAACTTGGGCACTGATGCCCTTGTGCTCTGCTGCTGACCTCATCTGGGGGGAATCTGCCTCTTCCCGGCCCGTGACAGTCAGTCTAGGGCAGCAGACTCAGATCAAGGAAGTCACACTGGTCTTATGGGTTAGCAGGGGCTCAGTATCTGCCAGATCTGCCTCCCGCCCGCTGACTCACAGCATAATGAGAGCCTTAAGGAGAAGATGGTATGTGTGAGCCTTTGACCACTGGGCAAAGCTAGGGTGTGGGAAAGAGGGCAGTGGATAAAACTGAGGGAGTGTTTATGAGTGTGTGTGTGTGTATGCAAGGGAGGGGTTGGGGAAACCTCAACATTCTAGGGCTCAGAAGCCCCATATTCTGCCCTCAAGTTGCCCCATTTGGGAGATTGTACATGGGGGAAATTCTCTCACTGCCTGCATGAATGACCTCATGAGCTCCATTTCCACATGACAGGTCTGGGTAACTGTCCAGACCCCACCCAACATAATGAGGATGAGCTCATATCTCATGACACATGGAGAAGCTTTGGCCCCAACTCTGCCCCAGCTCAAGGATGCCCTGGCTATTTCAGATTTGGAGGCAGAAACTGGCTTGGTTGTCTCTCCTGAGTGAGGCAACCCATTTGAACTGCTGCTTAGTTGTAGGGGGCAGAGGAAATTGGTCATGGTGATTCACTGTCCTGTGGGGAGGAATGCTGAGGACAGTTCTTAGCAGGCTGCCATGGGGGTCATGGCAGATGGCCCTGGAAGGTGACTTGGGCCAGAAAATCGTGTATTCCCGTCTTGGGTAGCCACGCTTCATCTGCTTCCTGGCATGGCACTGCTGCATGCTCTGAGGGTGCTAGCCTCCTTCCCCTCTCGCAGGCCTCCTCCTCTCCCCAGGGTACTGTCTCCTACATTGGCAGCTCTCAGTCCAAAACCTGCACTAGTTGCTTACCAACATACTTTTTATTTTGAGAGTCTCACTCTGTCACCCAGGCTTGAGTGCAGCGGTGCGATCTTGGCTCACTGCAACCTCTGCCTCCCGGATACAAGCAATTCTCTTTCCTAAGCCTCCCGAGTAGCTGAGACTACAGGCATAAGCCACCATGCGCGGCTAATTTTTGTATTTTTAGTAGAGATGGGGTTTCACCATTCTGGCCAGGCTGGTCTTAAAATCCTGACCTCGTGATCTGCCCGCCTTGGCCTCCCAAAGTGCTGGGATGACAGGTGTAAGCCACAGTGCCCAGCCCTCCCCACAAACTTTGAATCCTCCTAGTCTTCCTCCATTGCCCCCTGGGCCTGACCTTGGCTCCTCACTTACCTTTTGTGCCCGTCTACTGTTCATAAAAGGGATATGAGACCAAGAAAGGGCCAAGAAGGCTGATTCATCCTGTCTGGGCTTCTGGGTGGACCCGTCTGTCCTGACCTGCTTTCCTCTCTTACATCTTCTTATAGCTTTCTTCCCTGGGCCTGTTGATTGCTGGATCTCAGTCACCAGTGCTGGCCTTTGCTCCTGGATCTGAGAGCTGTGGAAGGACAGCCACAGCTCTGCTCTAGGTGGCAGCAAGAGGAGCCAAGGCGCAAAGGCAGTCAGTAGCAGAGAAAAGAGACTCAGTGCCCCCTTCTCCAGCTAAAGGAAATTCCCTCCCTTTTGGGCTCAGTGTTGGGGAAACGACATTTTGCGTAGTTGACTCTCTGTGCCAGAAGACAGCAGAACGTCTGAGATGGAAGAGTCCTCAGAGAATGCATGGGAAATGCCTCACATGGCGCAGGGTTCATAGGGGCTTGTTTATTTATGTATCTAATAATAACTAATAATAATAATTTAAATTCACAGTAAGTAAATTCACAGAAACAGGAAGCAGATTGATGGCTGCCAGAAAATGAGGGGAGGAGAGAATGGGATGTAGCTGCTAATGGGATGATGAAAATGATATCGAATGATATAGGGTTGGTGGTTGCACAATATATGAACGTGCTAAACACCACTGAACTGTTCACTTTAACATGGTAACTTTGTGTTACATGAATTGTGCCTCAATAAAAAAAGAAGTAATGCCTTTTCCTAATAGCAGGTCACAAGGTAAAGTTGTTCATATAATTGATGTGTCCATTCAACCAATACTCACTGAGCCTCTACTGTGCCCAAGGCACTGGAAATAGGGTTATGAATAGAAAACACGCACAGTCCCTGCCTTCAAGTAGCGTAGAATGTAGGCACTCGTTAACACATAGGAGCTTCTAAACACACATATGCCTGCTCCTCACCACTGGGGCCCATCTGCCTTCTGACAAGGATTGAAGTCTGGAGAGAATATGAGTTGCCCAAGAGCCTACAGTGAGGCTGTGATAGAGCTGGGCTGGAACCCACGTGTCCTGACCTTCAGTCAGGGGCTCTCCTCCCCATCAGGCTACCTTGCTAGGTGCTCGAGCATCTGATGGCTATGACAGGTTTCACTGGGTGACTTCAAAGACACGTTCCAGCTCTGTGAGTTAGTCATTTACACCAAATGGCCAGTTCTGGGTTTTCTAGAGGGAGTGCCAGTTTTGTCTCGCTCTCATTCAGCCAAAATGCCCTTGGGGTGACCCTCTTTGGTCCTGGGAATAGGGAGCTCCACTTCCTGGCTGGGTCTGGTGTTTAAGTTTATTTCAGCCTAATCCAATCTGGAGGAGTGTTATTGTTCAATGGTGGGCACTGGCTTTGCCATCAGACAGGCCTGGGGAGCACAGGGACCAAGTCCAGCCACGCAGTCTCCCCCTGAATTGCACCTGCACGTCTTATTATCTGGACAAAACATTTCGCCTCTATGAATTTCAGTTTCCTTATCTGTAAAATGGGGATACTAACAACTTCTTAGAATTCTGTGAGAATTTGGTGAGGCAGTATCATGGGAAGGGGAGCCAGGTTGCCTGCCTTCCCATTTGGTGCTCCTTCCAGTCTGCTGCTGCTGAGCCTCAGGTGACAATTCAGCCCAGCACACGAGACTCTGTCTTATGCTTTGACGATGGCCTGTGTGCACTGAGTGTGCTCCCCTGAGTGGGAATCGTGGGGACATTAAGGTGACTTTGCATTTCTAGAGAGCATGAGAGTTCGTGGAGGGGCCTGAGATCTGCATAGGCAGAGGACAGACAGTGGTTCAGAACAAAATTTTATCTGGAAAAAAGAATGTAGTAATAGAGTGAGGAGTGTACATATAGACACAGCCCATCAAGTCAGAGACGAAAGGTACAGTTTCAGCCAAGCACATGGAATAGAGATGATTGGCAAAATACCACGTGGGGTAAGACTTCACAGGGCTGTGTGAGGAAGAAGGCAGGTCTGTGAGGAGCACAGCTTGGCTGAGGGCAGACAGGAGTGCCAGGACCCTTTGGGTGCAGGGAATAGGGGGAGGGACATTTCAGAGTTGAGGAAGAGACAGTCACAGAACAACAGGGGAGCACAGGGACCAAGTCCAGCCATGCAGCCTCCCCCTGAAGTGTCCTCAATTGTCAGGCAAGTAAACGGAAGGAATCAGGGATTTTCCAGGACTTTGCCCAGCTTCCTGATTTATCACTCGTCACTCCTTCTTTCTCCCCTGCTAATTAGGGAGTGGGGGGAACACCTGATCCTGCATCAGCTGCCTCCTGAGAGGTGTAATTGCTCTTACAATTACTCCTGAAAGCAGTTGCAGAAGCCACTCAGATGCATGTGTGTGCATGTGTGTGTGTGTGTCTGTGTGTAATCTGGGCAAAATATCTGCCTCACGACTTTACCAACACAAATGAGCTGCACACATTTTCCTGCCTGGAATGGGCCCTGGTGAGCCCCCCATGAACTAGTCTGTATTTATGGACAGTTTGTCACAAAGCTATCTGACTGCTCCAGACATCCAGATGAGTTGGTCTGGTCCAAAGTAGAAAATAGTGCCTATCCCTCCCTCCGTAAGACACATGTCCCCTGCTTACTGTCTCACATTAAACTAGGTCACAATGCTGAGAGTCAGGGCATGTGTAGGCCTCTGGGACCCCAGCTGAGCTAGTGTGCTGGGGAGGGCCCTGGCCTATGCTCCCTGTCTGACAGGGAGATACAACCTCTGATCTCAGGATGCTCTAGATATAGTAGAGGATCGTGATTCTGCTGTCAGGGAACTCAGAGCCTGATAAAGAGACAGGTGCAGAATCTGAGAGGTGGGTGCAATTCAGTGCCATGCCAAGTGAGCACTCAACTAACTGGACCGTGCATGGATGCAGCTGTAAACAGAAACAGGGTTGGAAAAGTCTGCCTGGAGAGAATGCAGGGGAAAATGCAAAGGGAACAGGCCTTCTTCCAAATCTGCTCTTTGCTAGACACTGTGCATCAATCCCTTGTTCGCTCTCAGGTAATAATCCTTTATGCTTTACAGAGGAGGAGCTGAGGCTCAGAGTAATGCAGTAGCTGGCCAATGCTCCCAAAGCTAGCAGGTGGATCAAGCTCAAGTCCCTGTGCTCCCAAGCCATCCTTTCCACTGAGGGCAGAGATGTCCACCGAGTGCAATGGACACTGAATCCTGGTATGCCCCAGTAAAAAAGAGCCCAGGGCTTCCATAGGGGATGACAGGAGAGCTGCAAGTCAGGAGACAGGTAAGCTGGAAATTGCCAGAGTAGCTGCAAGTTTATTTTCTTGCCACTCAGGTTTTACTAGAAAGCCTGCTTGGGGTGGAGTGGGCAGGAAGGGGAGACAGCAGTCAGAGTGCTATAGGGGAGAAGGGCGAGCCCATTTCCTCTCTTAGGCTAGTGCTTGCATGCTCAGCTCCAGCTACCTTTCCTTCTTCCCATACCTCCCCTACCCTTGCCAGGAGCCCTAGGCCCAGTAACCCCAGGGCTACCTCCCTTCCCAGCTTAGAGTCCAAGTCCGAGGATGCTAATGCTGGAGGGGCCTTCAGGGCACCGGGTTCAACCCTCGCTTTACATAGGATGACATAATCTCAAGAGGGGAACACAGGAAGGCAGGGCAGATCTCTAGGTCCCAGGTCTGTGGACCTTGTGCTTTCCATCCTTCCTCTCCACTGGAAATGCCTTTCCTACCTTCTTTATTTTTTTTTTTAATTTTTATTGTATTCTTTATTATTGGTTGATTTTTTCATTCAACTGCTGTTTCTTGAGAGCTTCCTTGTATGCCTGTGTTCTAGATCCTAGGGTATAGCATGGAACAAAACAGGCAAAAATCCCTGCCTTGCTGCAGCTTTCATTCCAGTGGTGGGTAGAGGAGTTATGCAAAATAAACACACACGTGAAATATAAATCAATGTATGCAAAATAAACACATACCTGAAATATAAATCAAGTTAAATATTCGGAAATTCTGTGTTAAAAAATACGGCAAGAAAGAGGTTTATGGAGGGCTGGGGGAGGGCAATGTCATTGATTTTAAATGCAGTAGCCAGGGAAGGCCTCACCCAGGAACCTGGAGAAAACCAGGCGTTCAGCATGAGGAGGAGCGCAGGGACAGGGCACAGCAGGGGCAGCATCCTGGAGGCAGGAGGGCTCTGAAACCAGCAAGGAAGCTGGTGTGGCTGGTGCTGAGTGAGCGAGGGAAAGAGTTTTGAGAGACCAGGTTGGAGGCACGGGTAGAGGTGGGCAGTGAGGAGAAATCACGTAGTAACGTTAGCTTTACAGTCAATGAAATGAGACACTGCATTTTTAAATGAAAGAAATCATTCATTATTTGTGACGTTATTTGACTTTGACTTAGTTTTAAAAGGCTCTTTCTGGCAAGGGTGGAAGCAAGAGGAACTGTTAGAGGAACTGTAGGAATTTAGGGATGACTTGGAAGCAGGGTGGTAGCATTAGAGGCAGAGAAGTGAGGCGACTATAGATATGTTTGGACCCTGGAACTAATAAGACTTACATCTTACAGATAAGACTAAGATGTAAAGTATCAGTGGGGAACAACCTGAATGACCATAAGAATTCATTAACAGAGATGGGGAAGACCACAGGAGGGGCTGGTTTTGTGGAAAAGGTCAAAAGTGAGCTTTGAGACATGTTAATCTTGAGACACCTATTAGACACCCAAGCAGAGTTGTCAAGTAGGCAGCTACGGATACTAGTTCTGAATCTGGAAGGAGGTTTGTGCTGTGGAAATACATTTGGAAATCATCAGCATATAAATAGCACTTGAAGACATGAGCCAGAATGAAATCACCAAGGGAATGAATATGGAGAGGAAAGAGGAGGCTCAAGCATGAGCCCCTGAATCACTCCAGTGTTGGAAGATCGGGGAGATATAAAGGAACAGTTCAGGAAAATTGAGCAGGGAAAGAGCAGGCTGCGAGTTAAGAAACATGGCAGGATAGTGCGGTATTCTAGAAGACAAGTGGACATATTGTCAAGGAGGAGGGGTGAACAGCTGGGCAAATGCTGTACAGATTCATGGCCTCTAATAAAGTCAAACCTAAGGAAGCAGAGAGTAGAGCAGGGGTTTTCAGGGACTGGCGTGGTGCGGAGGCTGCGGAAGTGGGTACAAACTTTCAGTTATAAGATGAACAGTTCTGGGATCTAAGGGACAGCCCGGGTCCTGATGGATGTGTTAATTCTTTTGATTGTGGCAATTATTTCACAATGTGCACATATGACAAAGCATCACGTTGCACACCTTGAGAATATACAATCTTTGTCAATTAAATATGTTTTACAAGATGAGGACTAAGAATACCCACGGGATTGGGCAACACAGAGGTCATTAGTGACCTTGACATTGGCAGTCTTAGGCAGTGGTAAGGATGAAAGCCAGATTGGGGTGGATTCAAGAGAGAATGAGAAGAGAGTGCTTGGGAACAGCAAGGATAGAGAGCATTTTAAAAAATATTAAGAGAAGCAGATAAATGGGGTAACAGCCAGTTCTGACTCTCTCCAGCTCCTTGTAAATTCTGCTCATCACTCCACATTTCCTTCCCCGTAAAGTTGTTACTGACAAACCAAAGTCCATGACATCCTGACTGTTCCACAGCCCCTGCTCATTTCCACCTCACCTCCCCACTCCTCAGTTCCTACTTGTGGAAGGTTTAGATCCAGTCTTGCAGTTTTTCCACTTGTTCTCTGATTCTGGAGAGCTCTGCTGCAAATATCCCAGTGAATTACTTCTTCACGTCATTCAGATCTCTACCCAAAATGTCACTTTTCTGAGATGGCTCCTTTAGCTTCTCTAAAATATTAGATTGGTGCAAAGGTGCAAATTGTGGTTTTTGCTTTGTTGAAATTTGCCATTTGATATTGGAAAACATTCCTAAGTAAATGTGGTTATGTTATACATCACTTTAATTCACACTTCTCGCTTTATGTTTTCTTGCTAATGACTTATTACTTGCTGTTTATTTTACACTTCTTTTAGACTATGGAAATGATATTAGACAAAGGCAAATTCAACTGATTTTCTTATTCAAGTTCAAATGGGTCATCAAGCAGTGCAGACAACTCGTACCATCAACAGTGCGTTTCGCCCAGAAACTGCTAACGGACGTACAGTGTAGTAGTGGTTCAAGAAGTTTTGCAATGGAGACAACAGACTTAAAGATAAGGAGTGTAGTGGCCGGCCATCAGAAGCTGACAATGACCAATTGAGAGGAATCATCCAAGCTGATCCTCTTTCAACTACACTAGAAGTTCCCCAAGAACCGAAATTGACCATTCTATGGTCATTTGGCATTTGAAGCAAATTAGGAAGGTGAAGATGCTCAATAAGTGGGTGCCTTATGAGCTGAGCAGAAAAAAAGATCATTGTTTTTGAAGCGTTGTCTTCTCTTATTCTACGCAACAACAACAGACCATTTCTTGATCCGATTGTGAAGTGCAAAGAAAAGTGGATTTTATATGACAACGGGTGATAACCAGCTCAGTGGTTGGACCTAGAAGAAGCTCTAAAGCACTTCCCAAAGCCAAACTTGCACCAAAAAAAGGTGAAGGTCACTGTTTGGTGGTCTGCTGCTGGTCTGATCCACTACAGCTTTCTAAATCCCAGGGAAACCATTGCATCTGAGAAGTATGCTCAGCAAATTCATGGGATGTACTGAAAACTGCAACACCTGCAGCTAGCATTGGTCAACAAAAAGAAACCAATTCTTCACGACAATGCCTGGCTGCATGTAGCACAACCAGTGCTTCAAAAGTGGAATGAATTGGACTATGAAGTTTTGCCTCACCTGCCATATTCACCTGACCTCTTGTCAATCGACTATCTCTTCTTCAAGCATCTTGACGACATAGTGCAGGGAAAATGCTTCCACAGCCAGCAGGATGCAAAAAATTCTTTCCAAGAGTTTGTTGAATCCTAAATCACGGATTTTAATGCTATAGAAAAAAACAAACTTATTTCTTATTGGCAAAAATGTGTTGATTGTAATGGTTCATATTTTGATTAATAAAGATGTGTTTAAGTTATTTATAAGAGCTTAAAATTCACAATCCAAAACCGCAATTACATTTGATCTTGTACCCTATGCCCCTCTTCATCTCTTTAGAGCACTCACCACTATTGGAGCATGTGTTATTTGTTGAGTATTTGCTTTCCTAGAATGTAAGTTCATGAAAGTGAGGCTCTTGACTGTATTTGGCTTCTTGACCTCCCCAACACCTGGAACTGTGCTTGATCCATAGTCTCTCCAATACATCGAATATGACACATTTCTAAATGTTTATTGAAGAAATGAATACTCCTGTGAAAAAGATATAAATGCATCTTCCCATAAATAATCTTAACTTCTAATATCCAATCACTATTCCTGATATATTACAGAAAGCAATGTACTCAACTCTTAGTAAACTCAGTCAACTCTGGCTTAGCCTTATGAAATGCAGAATCTTCTCTCCCACTCCTTCCCCCCTTACCTGAGATTTATTTAAGACTGCTTTGTGAAGAGCATACGCTTCTAGATCTCTGCAATAAATCCCCAAAGCCTGCTTAGAAACTTAAGAGTCTTTGTCCAGAGGATCCAGCTCTAGATCCTCCCCTGAGTAGTATGTGTTGTGACTAGATGGGATGGCACCTGAGGAAGCTTCGTGTGAGAGAAAAGATGGGCTTGTGGTATTCCAGAATTTCAACCCCCTAAATAGTCTCTCAATTTTTTTGTCAATGGTGATCATGTGACTTTGTAAACATCCCTTTCTCCCCACTAATAGCCCCAAGTTCCCAAGAACAAAAACAAGACCCCATTTTTATCTCATTCACCTGCCCTGGCACTTGGTTAGTGGGTTTCCTATGCTTACAGTTTCACCCCTTTTTTCCTTACCTCCAGTCCCATGACGTAAGAAATTACCACCATTCCTTACCTGTGTCTCTAAGCAGCTCTGAGCAACTGGCTAACTAGTCATGAGTCCAAAAAGAAATGGGAAATCTGCAAGGAAAGGCAGGCCTGGCATTTCCGCAGGCCCCGGATGGCTGATACAGCTAAGCCAGCCCAGCTTTCCTGAAGAGTCTGTCCTGTGCCCACCTCCAGGAGGTAGACAAAGGTGGAGGGGTAGGGGAGCTGCACCCAGGGGATTTGAAGTATGCTTTTATATGAGGAAGGAGGAACATTTTGTCAGACCAAGGGTAAAGGACCCAATCTTCGGTATTTGACCTGGTATTGCAGCCCTCTTGGCCTTGCACAACACAAACATCTTTGCTGTGTGAATCATTATACCAGTATTTTTAAATAGACTTTATATTTTTTGTTCTAAATGAAACTCAACCACTTCATCCAGTGCTTAAGCAAACAAACATCAGTTGATCCAGTGTTGAGCGCAGGAGGAACTAGTCGTACTGGACTTCTAGAGACACCTTTGTAACTTGAGTTTTCTGTCATTGAAATTATTCCCCTTTATTCAAAGTGCTTCTTCAGCTTTCCTTCCTTTGCTGTCCCCTGCATACAGCCTCTTAGAGTGGAGTGGATCACTGTCTTCATATTAGGGCTGCTGTCTTCCGTTTCAGAAGCAGTTGGCTGCTTTGAAGCTCTGGATCTCAGGGATCATAAATCTGAAATTTCAATATTTATTTTCAGTCATTTCACCATGGCTTCTCACCAGTATTTAGTGAAGGGCCCAAGAGACTTTCTTACCATGTATTTTAAAAGCTGCCAGCCCTATCTGTAGCCTCATGATCCATTTCCGTCTCTGCACCCAGCTCACAACCAGATTCATATCCACTGCCGCCTCAGCAAAGTGTACTTGTCTTTGATTTTCACTCCACGAAGACGCAGTTAGGGAGGAGCCTAAGGAGACCCCTGGAGAAAGGATATATGGGCAGAAAAGATAAGGTTGTTGGAGTTAGGAAAAAAACATGCTTCTACCATCACAACACTTACACCTTTGTATCTGCTTTCCTGTCTTGCTCTCTGTGCTGTAAGCATCACAAAACAGACCTGATTGATTTATTTCAATGTCTGAAGTGTATCACACAGAACCCTGCAATTATCTGATGCTCAAACAAATGATTGGTAAAACAAAGTGAACTGCTACTCCCTGTGAAGATAAAGTAAAAGGGGCCAGATTTACCCTGCCACTAAAAAAGAAAAAAAAAACACCTGAGACAGTGGTTGTCAAGATATTAAACACATCAGTCAACAAAGGACAGTGAACCTTGACAGACAGATGAGGTGGGCCCTGATTGCTCCAGTTTGCTTTCAGAGAGTTTGCAGGCTGCTGTGCAGAAGAAGAATCCAGACAGGTCCTGGCTATCTCCCTGAGTGGAGATAGAACTGGGAGGCTGGGATGCCAAGGCAGCTAGAGTTTGCCAAACACCAGAGAGAAGAGAATTGTGCACAGAGAGAATTCTGTAGATCTGGAGAAGATTCTTCTTGAGTCTTCAACTGAGTACTAATAGGCACATTCATATGAAGAAATTACATGAGGCAAGATAAAAAATTACTTCAAAGAATTAATAGGGAAAATCCCTGGAGACCACAGAGCCAGAAATCCTTCCTGTTTCCACCAGTCAGAGTGGAAAAATGTGTAGTTCACATGACTTCAGATGGGGTACTCCGAAGAGTTATGCTTCAGTAGTTGGTACAATTTAGTTTTCGATTAAATGCCTTTCTGGTCTTAAAAAAGACCTGAAGGAATCAAACTGCTGCCAAGTAACTTAACTGCATCTCAACACAGAGCTTAAGTATATTTATAGGGACATAAAGATATTTGGCATCCAGAAAGACAAAATTCACAATGTCTGACTTCCAATTAAAAGTTGCCAGGCATGCAAAAAAATAGTAAAATGTCATCAATAATGATAGAAAAATAAGAAAAACCCAGAAAACACATAGGATTTGTATACAAAGCATTGAAACAATTATTATAAATTCATTCTATATGTTTAACAAGCTAAATATTGACCACATTCAGTAAATATATGAAATATATATGTTTTAAAATTAAATTTGTGGAGATAAAAACTGCCATGTCTGAAATAAAAAAAATATCTTGGATGAGATTAATAGCATATTAGATAGTACAGAAGAAAATACAGTGAACTTGAAGATGTAGCAATAAAAATTATCTAACACAAAACACAGAGAGGAGGAAAAAAGACAAACACCAAACAAACAAAAAACCTCAAATAGAAAACATCAGTGAGATGTGGGAAAATTTTGAGGTTACTAATATAAGAACAGTGGAAATCTTTGAATGATAGGGTCAATGGGGTATTATCAAAATTTTTCAAAATTAGCACGGTACTCTAAATCCACAAATTCAAGAGTATTAATAAATCCAGAAACAAGAAATATGAAGAAAATTATACAAAAGCACAAGGACAATACAACTGCTTCAAACATACGAAGAAACAGTCATAAAAATAGCCAGATAAATAGACACATCGCATGAGGAAAGTAGCATGATGAAGGGAAAAAGAAACAAATGAGAACAAATTTCTTACTAGAAACAATACAATCCAGAAAACAGAGAAGCAACATCCTTAATGTACTGAAAGAAAAAACATACAACAGAACAAACAACAACAAAAAAACTGAAACTCTAGATTTCTATATCTATCAAAATAAATTTTTAAAATGAGATAAAGATTTTTCCAGACATTTAAAAGCTAAAATAATTTCATGCCAGCAGACTATGAATTATACAAAATTTTAAAGGAAGTCCTCGGGATGGAGGAAACTAATATCAAATGGAACTATGAATCTACACAAAGGAAGATGAACACCATAAATGGTAAATACCTGGATAAAACAAAAGATTTTTTTTCTTACAATCCAAACCTGCTGGAAGAATAAATAACTATTTAAAGCAAAATTGAGAGCAATATATTATGAGGATTTTTAACATATATAAAATAAAAGTGTATTATAATAATAGCACAAAAGTCAGAAGGAGAAAAATGGAAGCAAATAGTTTATAGGTTCTTACACCACAAGCAAAGTAGTATAACATAAAGGTGGTCAATGCAAAGTTAAAAATCTAAACAATAGAGTCCTAATGCAACTACCAAAATAACACAAAAAAATTACAGAGATTAACTCAATGAAGGAGATGAGAAGGGATTGTATAAAAGGCTCACTTCAAAAAAAAAAAATAACAAAGAAAAAGAAAACAAAAAATAGGTGAGACAGGGAAAACAAACAGCAAGATGGTAGATTTAAACCCAACCATATTTACTAATCCCATTAAAACTTTGATCTTAATACTCCAATTAAAAGGCAGAAATTATCAGATTAAATAAAAAAGACCCACCTATATATTGGTTAGAAGGGAGCCACTTTAAACATAAAAACATAAATAGGTTAAAAGCAAAATAATGGGGAAATTGTCTTGTTAATGCTAATCAAAAGAAAGCAAATGTGGCTATATTGACTTCAAAGTAGATTTTAGAGCTAAGTTATTACCAGGAATAAATAAGATAATTTTGTAATAATAAAGAGGCGATTCATGAAGAGGATACAATAAGTCTTAAATCTTTATGCTTCTACTAAGAGCGCCTCAAAATACAGCAAGCAAAAACTGCTAGAATTGCAAGAAACTATAGAAGAATTCACAATTATGGTCAGACATTTCAATGCTACACGTTTAATACTTGGTAAACAAGTAACCGGAATATAAGTAGAGATGTAGAAGACTCAAATCAAATGGTCAAACAAATTAACCTAAACAAATTAATCTAATTGACATTATAGAACACTCCACCTTACAGCAGGAGGATACACTTTCTTTTCAAGTGCACATGAAGCATTTACCAAGATAGAGAATATTCTGAGTCATAAAATAAATCTCAGTGATTTTTAAAAATTCAAGTCATGTAAAGTATGTTATTTGACTGCAGAGGAATAAAATTAGAAATCAAAAACAGAACTATCTCTTGGAAAATCTCATAGCATTTGGAAAATAAATAAAAACACTTCTAATTAACCCATGGATCAAAGTAAATCAAAAGGGAAAATAAGCACTCCTTTGAACTAGAAATAGAGACACAGCTTCTAAAATATTTTGGATGTAGCTAAAACAATGCCTAAAGAAAATTTTATAGCATTAATACCCATATTAAAAAAAGAAAAGATTTCAAAATAATGACCTTGACTTCCACCCTAAGAAATTAGAAAAAATTACATCCCAAATAAGCAGAAGAACAGAAATAATAAAGATCATAGTAAAAATAAATAAAACAGAAAACCAATAACAACATAAAAAGATGAATGTTCATTGTGGCACTGTTTACAATAGCAAAGACCTGGAACCAACCCAAATGCCCATCGATGATAGATTGGACAAGGAAAATATGGCACATATACACCATGGAATACTATGCAGTCATAAAAAACGATGGGTTCGTGTCCTTGGCAGGGACATGGATGAACCTGGAAACCATCGTTCTCAGCAAACTGGCACAAGAACAGAAAATCAAACACCACATGGTCTCACTCGAAAGCGGGTGTTGAACAATGAGAACACATGGACACAGAGAGGGGAGCATCACACACTGGGGTCTGTTGGTGGGGGACTAGGGGAGGGATAGCGTGGGGTAGGGAGGTTGGGGAGGGATAACGTGGAGAAATGCCAGATATAGGTGACGGGGGGATGGAGGCAGCAAACCACATTGCCATGTATGTACCTATGCAACAATCTTGCATGATCTGCACATGTACCCCAGAACTTAAAGTACAATAAGAAATAAAAACAAAGCAAAACAAATAAACAAAAAAAGAAATGAAACAAAAAGGCAGGGATTTGAGTAGATTGATTAAATTGATGAAAACACTCTCTAAACTAAGTAGGAAAAACAGAGAGAAGATGTAAATTACCAATATAGGAATGAAAGAGGTATGCTTACTACAAATTCACATACATTAAAAATAATGACATGAATAAATTTGTACTAATAAATTTTAAAACCTAGATGGAATGAATGATTTTCTTGAAAGACAAAAAGTAGTAAAGTTCATTAAAAAGTAAATAGATAATTTGAAAAACTAAAATCAATGAAAGAAATCGTATTTTCAGTTAAAAACCTTCCCACATAGAAACCTCCAGGCATAGATAACTACACTTGGGTTCCATCAAATGTCTAAGAAAGAAAGCACACTAATTCTCTATAAACTGCTCCAGAAAATTGAAGAGAATACTTCTCATTTCATAAGGACAGCATTACTTTGATACCAATATCAGACAAAGCTATTACAAAAAAGAAAACTACCAACACCACCAATATCCCTTATTAACATAAAGCCAAAGCTTCTTAGCAAAATTTTAGCAAATCAAATCCAAGAATATAAAAAAGATAATACAATTTGACCAAAGAAGGCTTATTTCCAGTATACAAGGTTCCTTTAACATTCAAAAATCAATCAATGTAATTCACCACATTAGCAGATTAAAAATAAAAAATATATAACCATTTCAATAGATGTAGAACTAGCATTTTTCAATATCCAACATTCATTTCTGTTATAAACTCTCCACAAAGTAGAAAAAGAAGGAACATCCTCAAATGGCAAAATAAAGTGATAAAATACATTGGAAAGAAAGTAGTCAAATCTGTGTTTAGATGGCATAATCATTTGTGTAAAAAATCTTTTGGCATTTACATGAAAGCTATAAAAGCTAAAAAGCACTACACAGGGCAGGCACGGTGGCTCACACCTGTAATCCCACAACTTTGGGAGGCCAAGGTGGGCAGATCACCTGAGGTCAAGAGTTCAAGACCAGCTTCGCCAACATGGTGAAACTCTGTCTCTACTAAAAATACAAAAATTAGCTGGGTGTGGTGGCACATGTCTATAATCCCAGCTACTTGGGAGGCTGAGGTGGGAGAATTGTTTCAGCCTGGGAGGTGAAGGTTGTGGTGAGCTGAGATCGCACCACTGCACTCCATCCTGGGTGACAGAGCCAGACTCCATCTTAGAAAAAAGAAAGAAAGAAAGAAAAAGAGAGAGAGAGAGAGAAAGAAAGAAGCAATACACAAGTTTAATATACAAATATACAAAAAGAATTGCATTTCTGTATACCAACTGAATTATCAGAAACCAAAATAAAAATATCATTTATAATATGATCAAAGTATATGAAACACAGAGGAAATATGACAAAATTCTGGCAAATTATAGGGGAAATATGACAAAATATGTGCAAATTGTTCACCAAAAACATAAATGTTTAAAAAATTAAAGAAGACATAAATAAACAGAGAGATAATCCATGTTCATGAATCAAAATAGTCAATATGATTAAGATGTCCATTTCCTCCCCAAAATTTAATCTGTAGAATATTTTTTAAATTGCCGCATTTACTTTTTAGAAATTGACAAGTTTAGTCTAAAATTAATATGAAAGTGCAAAAAACTCAGAATAGCTAAAACAACTTTGATAAACAACTGAATTAGAAGACTATATTATCGGACTTCAACACTTGCTATAAGGCTACAGTAAACAAGACATTAGTGCCAAGACAGATGAATAGATCAGTGCAAAAGAGTTAAACTCAAAGAAATATGACAAGGTGATTTTTGACAAAGATGCAAAGGCTAGAGAAAGGACAGTCTCTAATAAATAGTGATAAAACAATGCGAAAAAGAAACAACGAACCTTTGTTCATACCTTCCACCGTAAATGAGCATACCTCATTCTATTGCACCTTTCAGATATTACGATTTTTTACAGACTGAAGTTATATGGCAACCCTGTGCTCAGTAATCCTATTGGTAGCATTTTTCCAACAGCAACTGTTCATTTCAAGTCTCTCTGTCAAATTTTGGTAATTCTTGCATTATTTCAAACTTTTAAAATTATTATTATATTTGTTATGGTGATCTGTGACCATCAATCTTTGATGTTATTATTGCAATTGTTTTGGGGCACCATGAACTGTGCCCATATATGATGACAGATTTAATTGATAAATATTGTGTGTGTTCTTACTACTGTAACAACCAGCCATTCCCCCATTTTTCTTTCTCTCATTTGGCCTTTCTAGTCCCTGAGACATAACAATATTAGAATTAAGCCACTTAATAACCCCACAGTGACCTCTAAGTGTTCAAGTAAAAGGAAGAGTCACATGTCTCTTACTTTAAAACAAAAGCTAAAAATGATTAAGCTTAGTAAGGAAGACAGGTCAAAAGCTGATATAGGCCAAATACTAGGACTCATGCTAAACAGCCAAATTATGAATGCAAAATAAAAGTACTTGAGGGAAATTAAAACTGCTACTCCAGTGAACACAGGAATGATAATAAAGCAAAGTAGCCTTATTACCGATATGAAGAAAGTTTTAATGGTCTGGATAGATCAAAACAGCCACATCATTCCCTTAAGCTGAAGCCTAATTCACAGCAATCCACAGAAATAACTCTCTTTAATTCTATGAAGGCTGAAAGAGGTGAGGAAGCTGCAGGAGAAAAGTTTGAAGCTAGCAGAGGCTAGTTCATGATGTTTAGGAAAGGCGTCTTTTCCATAACATAAAAATGCAAGGCGAAGCAGCAAGTGCTGATGTAGGAGCTACAGCAAATTATCCAGGAGAGCCAGCTAAGACAGTCCATGAAGGTGGCTACACTAAACAATTGATTTTCAGTGTAGATGAAACAACCTTCTACTGGAAGAAGATGCTATCTAGGACTTCATAGCTAGGGAGGAGAGGTCAATGCCTGGCTTCAAAGCTTCAAAGAACAGACTGACCCTCTGGTTAGGGGTTAATACAGCTGATAACTTTGAGGTCAATGCTCATTTATCATTCCCAAAATCCTAGAGCCCTTAAGAATTATGCTAAATCTATTATTCCTGTGTTTTATAAATAGAGCAACAAAGCTCTTTTGACAGCACATCTGTTTATAGCATGGTTTACTGAATATTTTAAGCCCACTGCTGAGACCTACTGCTCAGAACAAAAGATTTTTTTTCAAAATATTACTGCTTATTGACAAATGTACCTAGTCACCCAAGAGCTCTGATAGAGATATAAAGGAGATTGTTGTTTTCATGTCTGCTAACACATTGTCGATTCTGCAGCCCACAGATCAAGAAGTAATTTCAACCTTTAAGTCTTACTATTTAAGAAACACATTTTGTAAGGCGACAGCTGCCATAGATGCCATAGATAGTGATTCCTCTGATGGACCTGGACAAAGTAAACTGAAACTCTCTGGAAAGAATTTACCATTCTAGATGCCTTTAAGAATATTTGTGATTCATGGGAGGAGGCAAAAATATACACACCAACGGAAGTTTTGAAGAATTGACTCCAAACCTCATGGACGACTTTGGATGGATTCAAGACTTCAGTGGTGGAAGTAACCACAGTGTGGTAGAAATAACAAGAGCACTAGAATTACAAGTGGAGTTTGAAGATGTGACTGAATTGCTGGAATCACACAATAAAACTTGAACAGATGAGTAGGTGCTTCTTAATGAATGAGCAAAGAAAGTGGTTTCTTGATATAGATCTGCTGGTGAAGATGCTGCGAACATTGTTGAAATGACAACATAGAATTTAGAATATTCCATAGGCTTAGTTGATAAAGGAGTGACATGTTTTTAGATGACTGACTTGAATTTTGAAGGAAGTTCTACCGTGAGTAAAATGCTATCAAACAGCATCACATGCTAAAGAGATATTTTCCATGAAAGGAAGAGTCGATGCAGCAAGCTTGATTGTTGTCTTATTTCAAGAAACTGTACCTTGACAATCTCTTGAAGAGGCAGATGTTGCAGTGAGCTGAGATTGCACCGCTGTACTCTAGTCTGAGTGACAGATCAAGGCTCTGTCCGGAAAAAAAAAAAAAGAAGGAAGTGTACTGGCCACTCCAATCAGCAGCTATCAACATCAAGGCCAGATCCTCTCCCATCAAAAAGATTACCACTTGCTGAAGGCTCAGATGATTGTTAGGATTTTCTAGCAATAAAGTATTTTAACTCAGGTATGTACATTGTTTTTTAGACATAATGCTATTGCACATTTAATAAGCTATAGTATAGTGTAGACCTAACTTTTATATGCACTGGGAAATAAAAAAAAATGTGTGACTCGCTTTATTGTGGCTGTCTGGGACTGAACCAGCAATATTTCCAAGGTATGCCTGAACAAAAATTAACTTCTAGAAGAAAATATAGGAGAAAACCCTTGTGTCCTAGAATCAGGCGAAGATGTCTTAGGTATGATACAGTAAGCAAGATCCATAAAAAACAATGAACTGGACTTTATCAAAATTAAGAACTCCTGCTATTTGAAAAAATAATTTTTAAAAGAATAAAATTATAAGCCACAGTCTGGAGAAAATATGTTAAATAATTTATCTGATAAGACATTTGTATCAAGAATATACATATATATGTATACACATACAAACACACAGATATATATAGACACACATATGTATACACATACACACATACATGTGTATACACACACATCCCCTTAAAGTCCAGTAATAAGAATCCAAATAGTTCTAAATAGTAAAAAAATGGAGGAAATATTTGGGCAGATAATTCACCAAAGAAGATACATGAAGGCAGAAGAGCTCAAGGAGAGATGTTCCATATCACTAGCAATGAAGCAACATTGCATGTTTATTAAAATGTCTGGAACTATGTCTATTTATTAAAACGTCTAGAACTAGAAAAAGTGGGCATACAAATAATCAGCAAGGCTATGCAACAACTGGAACTGCCATACACTTCCCGTGGGAATGCAAATGGCAGAACCATTTTGGGAAACAGTTGGGCAGATTCTTAAGAAGTAAAACATACACCTATTATGTAACACAGTCATTTTCCTCTTAGGTCTTTACTAAAGATAAATGAAAGCATCTGTTCATACAAAGATTTGTGCATGAATGTTCATAGCAATTATATTTGTAACAGCCCCAAATTGGAAACAACCCAAATGCCCATCAAAGGATTAGTTGACGAACAAAAGTGATACATTCACAATAGTGAGGGTATTTGCTACTCAGCAATGAAAAAGAACGCACAGTGGATACATGCAAAAACATGTTTGGATCTCAAAATAATTTAGCTGAGGGAAAGGGGCCAGTCATAAAAGAATGCACAGTGGTTTGGGCTGGGAAGAGGCAGAGGAGGGACTTTGTCCTTCAACCAGAGCACCCCGTGAGGGGTGGCCAACTCAGGGAGCTGCCTGGAGACTCAGGAAGAGGACAGGGAGCAGGCCTGGGATGGGGCATGGGGCAAGGGGCAAGGGGCAAGGGGCGGGAGTGAAGGTTGGAGTCTCCAGACTGGGCAGGATCTTCCCACCATTCCCGCAGTCCCACAGCCTCACCTTTCACTGAGGGTGGGATAATTACCGCTGGCTTCCCCAGACCCCAGCAAGGGAGAGAGGCAGATGAGCCAGCTCTGCCAAGATACCGTCCAGCTGCATTGGGCCTGAGTAT
This sequence comes from Cacajao melanocephalus, assembly GCA_963573385.1. Classification (NCBI taxonomy): domain Eukaryota; kingdom Metazoa; phylum Chordata; class Mammalia; order Primates; family Pitheciidae; genus Cacajao; species Cacajao melanocephalus. The sequence continues at coordinate 38,401 of CAUYLG010045825.1, read as the reverse complement.
GGCAGTGAAGCCCAGTGTAGCCGGACTCCCACTGACTTCCACTGATGAGGTTGGGGGTGAGGCCAAATTGGAGGCTGGCACCACCCGGAGGGTGGAGGTCTTGCCCTGGAACCCCAGTAGTCCCTTTGAGGGAATGTGTTCTCTTTCTGGGTCCACGAGGGGGGAGTAGTTTTAAGGGCAAAAATTTCCCAGCACCATGGCCCCCTCCCATCTCTCTCCATCCGGGAGATGTAATGGTTTATGTTTAAATTTCTCCGGCGCGGGGGAGAAAAGTGAGTCAATCACCCCAGCAGAAGTTTAAAGGAAGGCCTTTCATTGGCCAGAGGAACTTGGAAAAGTGGGAATGTCTCCCAGGGTAAATTCTGCTCCTTCACGCACGCCGGATTTCCAGCTCTCTGGAATCCCCTCCCACATGGTGGGAGCTCCCTTTCCCCTCTGGGATTTCCCCTCTGGAATCCCCTTCCACACTCTTCGTGGAAGTCTTTCTCTTCTTCTCCTTTTCTCCTCTTTTCTCTACCTAAATGAAATCACCTTTCTGCAACACTTCTTGGGTCCGATATTTACTTTTACACGCATACGTCGCACCTGCAGTGGTCCCATCGCTTATTCTTTAAGAGATTGGAGGCCAAGAACCCACAGCATTCTCTCGGGGGAGCTGTGCCTCACCAGCACCCAAGAAAAAAACCCGGTTACACCTTGAGCACTACAGCCAGAGGAGGCTCCCAGGGTGGAGAGTGGGGCACCTACCTCCCAGGCTGCAAAGAGCAGCAACCCTCCAACTACTGCAGCAACCACAAATCCCTCAGGACTAGGTAGATGGAACACGTGGAAGCCTTCAGGAGCCCAGTGCTGAGGGATCTCAAGATTTCTCCCAGCCGGTCAGATTCTTGGAATGACCTGACCTCGAAGGTCACTAGCCACTTTGAGAAACTCCTAAACTGTGCTGTCCCACTTCTCCTGAAAGTGTACATGCAAGGAATGGGGTTTTGTCCTTTGCAATGTGGGAATACAAAATAATTCAGAGTCGCCATGACCCAGAATAGAAACAGAGTGGCCCACTTTACATGCTTCATGAAAATCTGTTGACCTTTTGAAATCTGGAACTTAGCATTTACACAAACTTTGGAGAAATGGCTCCCTGCCCTCCTAGAGGGGAAAACAAACTACTTCCAACATAATCTTTTATTTATTATTTTTTTTTGAGATGAAGTTTCCCTCTTGTTGCCCAGGCTGGAGTGCAATGGCTCGATCTTGGCTCACTGCAACCTCTGCCTCCTGGGTTCAAGTGATTCTCCTGCCTCAGCCTCCCAAGTAGCTGGGACTACAGGCATGCGCCACACACCCAGCTAATTTTGTATTTTTAGCAGAGAAGTGGTTTCTCCATGTTGGTCAGGCTAGTCTCGAACTCCCAACCTCAGGTAATCCTCCCGCCTCTGCCTCTCAAAGTGCTGGGATTACAGGTGTGAGCCACCAAGCCCAGCCTACAACATGATCTTTGTAGGACTATGAAATTGTTTCAGTTTAAAAAATTTTCTCCCATAAACTAATCAAAGTTCAGGAATATTTTGTGGGCCACCGGTGCATTGTTGCTAGGGAATCTCTATTTTGAAATTCCAAGTAATTGAAAATGACTTTTATAGATCCTAGATGGTACCAAAATAGAAACTGCAGTTTTAAGCTACTTTATATATGCGGTGTTTCCGGGGTGGGGGGATGGGGGAAACCTGATTTGAAACAATAAATTCTCAGCATAAAAAAAGCATACCTATTGTGTTATTCTACTTACATAAAATTCTTAAAAGTACTAATTTGTAGGGACAAAAGTAGACCAGTAGTTTTCTGGGGATTGGTACACAGGGAGAAGCACGAGGGAGAGAGAGAGAGCACAGAAGTGCAGTTGAAAAATTTTAAAAGTGATTTTGAAAAGTGATGTGTTAATTAAGCATAGCAGTAAAAATGGAAGTTTACAAGTATGCTGAATGAGGCTGATTTCTCTATTTCTACCTGTCTACCTGGACTAGTGGGGGTATGTTTGGAGACAGATTATTGGAGCCACTGTGCTTTGCTGAGTCCTGGGGACTCTACCTCCATCTAAAATCTCTGGATTAGAGGTGGAATCACTCCAAGGGACTTACATATTTTTTGCTTGTTCTGGAGTGCAATGTGGTACCCAGCGACCCAGGGGAATTACGATTCTTGCACTTTGGTTCACCAGTCACCTTTTTTTTTTCTTTTTTTAAATCAGGACTGAAGGGGTTCCTGGAATGCAGGACTTTCATTTTAAAACCAAGATGAGTCAGTCAACTAAGCTGCAGCTCAGCAGAGGCTTTGTTCTTCAGGATGCTAGTTCTTGCTCCTTGGACCTTCAGGACATGCCCAGAATATTTTCTTGGGCTCTGGGCCAGGCTGGTGAGATGGTTTCATAGGTAAGTAAAGGAACAAAAGGAGACAATGCTCTTTTTATTGCTCTTTTATTTCTGTGCTGTCTAAATGTCAGGATCACTAGGAAAAACGATTCCAGCCTCTTCAACCTCCCATTTCCAGGTGGAGCCCTCCCTAGGGAGGGAGCTATGAAGGGAAATAGGAGCCTCTCATTGAGTGGAAATGGTAGTTACTGTGAAAATTGCTTCTCTTAACATAGGTCTAGCCTGACTCTCAGTAATCCCCCACCCTACAGAACCCCAGGAACAATCTGTTTGTGTGACTTCTGCTCTCATTTCCTTAGTGTGGACTCATATTGTGGACTATGGGGCCGCTGCTGGGTTTGAGAGTCCTTGTCCTGAGTTTGGGGTGAGTTGGGCTCAGACTCCTTATTAACAGTTGAGCATTCAGGCATGGTCTCCAAACCATAGCACGTGGCCCAGATGCAGCACGGGGGTTTTGGCTGGCAGCAGTGAGTGTGTTTTGGGGGGCAGCACTGGTTCTGTTTTGGCGGGCAGCACTGATTGCCTTTTTGGGGGCAGCACTGGTTCCGTTTTGGCGGGCAGCACTGATTGCCTTTTGGCTGGCAGCACTGGTTGGTTGTTGGTGGGCAGCACTGATTGCCTTTTGGGGGGCAGCATTGACTGTGTTTTGATTGGTCACACATCTTCTGGAGACTTGGAGGTACTAGAAAAAGAAAAGAATATTCTCATCAGAAGGAAATCTGGGTGCCTGCTTTTTTTTCCCCTCCTTTCTTGATACCCAAACACATCCATCTTCAGGATAATGACTCAGACCAGGGTTGGGAAAGCAGAGCTGGACCCCGCAGAGGAGCCAGCCAGCCCCATAATTCTATCTTTGCGTGTGCCAGTATGTTTGTTCCTTGCTAGGTTGTCATTTGCCAGATAAAGAATCAAAAGACCAGAATATGTAAGAAATGTGCGTAAGGTCTCTTAGTTAATAAGCAAACAGTGTGACCCTCAGTCTCCAGATCCTGAGTCAAGTGTCAGGCACTTCACAAACATCAACTCATGTTATGACTGCTACCAGTCTGAGGTAGATATTTTTAGTCCACTTTACATATGAAGACCACTGAAGTTCAGAGATCACCTCTGTTGCTTTACGTGGATTCAAGCCAAGCTCCATCCCACTCCAGAGCCTGTGCTTGTTCTGGTCTCTAATGTGGCACCCAGGGACCCGGGTGCGATGGAACTCTTGCCCTTAAAGTGACCTACTGCCACACCCTTCCTGAATGCATCATCCTGTCCAGTGCAGGAGCACATGAGAGGTCAGCTGCTGCTGTATTTGGTTACAGAGAGATGAAATGGAAAGGACAGTCCTCTTGGCATGGCAGGCCTTGAGTTTCAGGCCTGGTTCTGCAGCTCCCAAGCCTCAGGGCTTGGGCAGCTCTCTTCACCTCTCTTTGTATCTCTTCCTCTATAAAGAGGCAGTAGTGAGGAGGAGAAAGGGGAACTGGACCTTGTAGGCATCCTCAAACTCAACTATTCAGCAGTTTTATAATTTCCAGATTCTTCTGGGTATAGGGAAAATCCAAACAAAACTCTTGTTTTACTTCTATCTACCTTCCTCCACGCAAGAATCCAAGTTCTCCTGGGAAGGTCTCTAGGCCTCAGCCCCAGTATGCAGCCCCTGGGGAAACCCTTATATGGTTTCCGCCCTGTCCCTCCTATGACACACGATGAGAGGATGAACGCCACTGTTGTGGCCCCAGAGCAGAATAGAGGGTCTAGAAGTGGCCAGGAAACAGCAGACAAGTGAGCAGGGTTGTTATCTAGCCTCCTCAGGGAGATGTGGAAGGAGGGGAAATGAGCCAGTACCCCTTCTGAGGACTCAGCTGGCAAAGCCACAAACCCAAGTGGGGGAGGTGACAGGCCTGTCAGAGCCCTGTCATCGGTGGGGGAAGGCGGGTGTGGGATTTGGAGTGACAACTGCTGAGGTGAAGTTGCAACCATCTTCCAGCGTCTGGCATCCTTGGGATTGTGAGAGAAGCCTCTTGCCAAAACTAGTTTTTTTTTCTCTCTCTCTCTTGTTGCCCTGGCTGGAGTGCAATGGCACAATCTTGGCTCACTACAACCTCTGCCTCCTGGGTTCAAGCGATTCTCCTGCCTCAGTCTCCTGAGTAGCTGGGATTACAGGTGCCCTCCACCACACCCAGCTAATTTTTGTATTTTTAGTAGAGATGGGAGTTTCTCCATGTTAGCCAGGCTAGTCTCAAACTCCTGACCTCAGATGATCCACCCATCTCGGCCTCCTAAGGTGCTGGGATTATAGGCGTGAGTCACTGTACTCAGCCCCAAACTAGTTTTTTAAACTGAACCAGTTACTGCTGTGGGCTTTCCACTAATCACACACATGTCCATATCTCTGTGAATGTGTGTGTATGTATGTGTGTGCATGTGAGTGTATACATGCATGTGAGTGCATGCAGGCATGTGTCCATGCATAATCATAGGTACACAAAGAAGAGAACTTGAGGTTTGTGATGATGGCTGTTTAGCTGAATCAAATTGAGATTATTTGGTCTTTCTCATGAGTCTTCACATTAGAGCCAGTATGAATAGCTCCTAGCGGGGGCCAGCCTCTGTCCTGGCCCTCTCTCTCCTGCTGGAGGCTCCCTACTTGCCCTCCATCAGATCCTGACCTGCTGTTGGGTTGCTTCCCTCCAGCCCTGCTCCGAACACTCTCCCTGGTGTTTAGAAAGCCACATCTCTTGTCTCGTCCTCTTTTTTGTGTTCTGTAGATAGAGGGACTCCTGGGGACAGTAGCCACAAATCTCTCCTCCCACGAACGTCTTTCTGAGGGAGGGCCAGGTGTGGCGGCTCACGCCTGTAATCCCAGCACTTTGGGAGGCCGAGGTGGGTGGATCACCTGATGTCAGGAGTTCAAGATCAGCTTGGCCAACATGGTGAAACCCTGTCTCTGTTAAAAATACAAAAATTAGCTGGGCATGGTGGCAGGCACCTGTAATCCCAGCTACTCAGAAGGCTGAGGCAGGAGAATCACTTGAACCCGGGAGGTGGAGGTTGCAGTGAGCTGAGATCGTGCCATTGCACTCCAGCCTGGGCAACAAGGGAGAAACTCTGTCTCAAAAAATAATAAAATAAAATAAGACAGTGTTTCGGGGGTTACCTCATGATATGGTTTGGCTCTGTGTGCCTACCCAGATGTCATCTTGAATTCTAATCCTCACGTGTGGAGGGAGGGACCTGTAATCCCCACATGTTGAGGGAAGGAGGTGATTGGATCATTGGGGCAATTTCCCCCATGATAGTGAGTTCTCACAAGTTCTGATGCTTTCATAAGCATCTGACATTTCTCTGCTCTCACTTCTCTCACCTACCACCATGTGAAGAAGGTCCTTCCTTTTTGCTTTCTACCATAATTGTAAGTTTCCTGAGGCCTCCTCAGATGTGTGGAACTGTGAGTTGATTAAACTTCTTTCCTTTATAAATTATCCAGTCTTGGGTAGCATACTTATAGCACTATGGAAATGGACTAATCCACCCCAGTAGGACAAACATCTGTATCATCCTTTCCTGAAGGTGTGCAGAATTCGCCAGAAAGGTGGTTGCAAAAGGGTGCCTGCCAGATGACCTAGTTTGCTATCTGAATCACCCAGTGACTTTATAGAAGATCCAGGGCTGTGGCTGTCCTGAATGTTGGGTGACATGCTCTTAGACTCAACCCTTTTCTTATTTGGGGATTCACCTAAATCTAGTTCATAGTGTACAAACTGGGTCCCATTGATCCAGGTGTGGCCAACACCTCCACCCACTAGAAACAGTAACTTTCAGACTCACACGTTGGACTCAGCCCTAACCCGGCCTCTCTTCACTTCCACTTTCTGAACCATTGTGTCAGGCACATGCCAAGGGCCTCCTTCCCACAGAGAAACCCCAAGAGTTTCTCTGAGAAGGAGGGAAGCACAGTGGCACCTCCTATAAGGACCCCTATGTTTGAATCCCCTGAACTACAGCATTAGGATGATTGGGAAGGAAGAGTTATCTCTTAAGGCCCTGCCACCTGGTCCAAACCCTTCATCTCCTGAGTCCCTGGCTATATGGCTGCAGCCTGAACTGGGTCAAGGGCAGTTCCCACCAAAAAAAGGGAGAGCAACTTGGGTTAGGGTGTTGGCTTTAATTCAGTCATGACTCTATCCCTGCCAGTTATTCCAGGATTCATCCTATCTTTCAAAAAAGGCTCCTGCTTCCATTTAAGAGGAAAACACTGGAGCAAGACTCCTAAAGAATGGGGGTTGGGACAAGTCACCCCATTGCTCCTTCCAGGTCAGAAAAGCTGCAAAGAAGCTGAGGTGGCAGATACAGGCCGTGCGGTGCCTTGACTTGCCCCAGAGGGAACAGGAAGGAGAGAGGTGAGCAACGGAGAGGCACACCAAAACCGGAAACAGGACAGAGACAAACCAGCATAAAAATAGGGAAGAGGTGAGAGAGTACAGGGCCATGTTCTCTGTTTGACAGGAAGTGTGTGTGTGTCCACAGGCACACACGCACACACACTTGGGTGCCCCTGCAACTACAGGGGTGAGTTTGGGCGTTCGGATATACACAGGGAGCCCAGTATCTGTTCCCGTCTCCTTGTTGTTCGAATTTTCTCTATTGGGGGTCAGACCTAAGACTAGGTTTTGAGAGGGATGAAGGAGGAGTGAGCCCCTTCTGCTTTTCTTTTCTGTTGTTCATATCTGTGTTTGTATTTGCCTTCTTTACTATTTATTCTCTCTGCCTCTCTATCATTCTCTGGTCCTTCATCCTGCCTCTATCTTTCTGTCTTCTTTCTCTGGTTTCCCTTTCTCTGCTCTGAAAGTCAGTGCCCTGAATTGACCAAAGTGCAGAGTTTCATTATCAGTTTGTTAGGATCCATTCTTACAAGTCCAGGCTGAGCTTTTTCTACAGAAGCAATTCTCATTCCCGTGACCAGAGGTGCAGAGGCATCAGAGGGCACCTGGAGCCTGGGTCCAGGGCCTTGCCTCACCAGTCCCTCCAACATCCCTGCTCCAAGCATGTGCCTCATAGTCAGACCCTGGGAATGGGTCCTGAATGTGGAGGTTGTGTCATATGGGAGAAGGAGAGCAGGTTAGAAACCGTTCTTGTTCACGGCAGCATAGGGAAGGCAACAGCAAGTCCTCCTGCAACCCCACCCCCATGGATGCAGGTCCTGCCCCTCTGAGCCAGTGCTGTCTCCACTGTCTTCCTTTGCCTGGTGGACAGTATCTATACCCTCCGCTTTCAGAACCCCGGCTCCTGTCCAATACACGTGCCTCCTGGACCACTCTGCCTCCTGCAGGAGTTTCTTCTTCTTAAGATTCTCTCTTTTGCCGGGCACGGTGGCTCACACCTGTAGTCCCAGCACTTTGGGAGGCCGAGGCAGGTGGCTCACTTGAGGTTAGGAGTTCAAGACCAGCCTGGCTAACATGGTGAAACCCCATCTCTACTAAAAATACAAAACTTAGCCAGGCGTGGTGGCGAGTATCTGTAATACCAGCTACTTGGGAGGCTGAGGCAGGAGAATCACTTGAATCCAGGAGGCGGAGGTTGCAGTGAGCCGAGAACGCACCACTGCCCTCCAGCCTGGGTGACAGAGTGAGACTCCGCCTCAGAAAATAAATAAATATTCTCTCCAAACTCTGTTTCCCTTCTTTCCCAACCAAGCTCTGCACAGCCTGCCTCTGGAAATCTGCCTGATTACACCAAACACCCATGGCCCAGGGCCAGGGCCATCTTCCCAGCTCTTCTTATTGCTCTATTCAGTGAAGATTAATACAGAGTCCAACCCAGATCCAGGAGAACCCTGGCAAGGCGCCCTCTCTCTGACATCTGCCCACCACTGCAACCTCATGTCCAGCCACTGTTTTCTCAAGTACCAGACTTGGCTCAGAACAGACACTTGCTGAGTTTTCCCACCTCTTTCCAAGTCTTTGAACATGCTCTTTCCCAGCTTAAACTGTCCTTCCTGGGTCTTTGTTCCCACATGCTCGCTGAATATTGTTCAAACCCGAGGTCTCTGCTTACACATCAATACCCGAGGAAAACTTCCTTAACCCATAGCCTCCGTCTCCCTGACACGCTTCCTTGGATCCCCTGTGTTTCTCATTACATTTTTATAGGGGTTATTATTTCCTTAATTGTCTGACTTCTGTGGTCTGTTAGTTCCATGAGCACAGACATCCTCACTATCCCCACCCCCAGAGGCTCCAGTGTCTTCCTCTTAAATGGAAGCAGGAGTCTTTTCCTGAAAGATAGGATGAATCCTCTCATCCAACACACAGCATGGCATTGCGTTGCCTCAGTAAGTAAATATGTAACGAATGAATGAACACATGAACAAGCCATTGAGAGAGGACTCAAAAGACAAGGTTTCTCTGTGTTACCTGGTCTGGCAACAAACTTCTCAATTCACCACTTCCATCCTTGACTTCTTATGACTGGATCCAGTAGATATTGTTGATCTTCCTCAGCAGCCTAGTGAGTCCATGACTATCAGAAACCAAAGTCTTCTGAACCAAATGGGTTCCCTTTCCTGCTAATGACAAGATTCTGAGCCTCTATGACATCATAATCCTCTCCCCAGGACTCTATGCCTAGCTCACTCACCAGCACCCTCTGCCTGCTGGAAAGTCTGACTCTTCTTGGTTTCTTTCCTGAAAGATACAAAGAAAGCTCCCTAGCTAACCCATAAGCATGCAATTACCTAAAACACAAGCCTAAAACACAAAATCTGTATCAAGTGTCTCCTCTCTACCAGGCTTTGGCCTCAAAAGTGAAATGTAGCTCAATGAGTTGTAGTTTCTGTTCTCAAAGATCTAATTCAATAAGGAGGCAAGTCGATAGACAACTTCAATAGTGCGATAATAATGATGGTAGGGTAAGCACAGGGGTCAGGTTTGGGGGTCAGACATGCTTCCTGGAGGGAGCTGAGATTTGGCAATTGGAAATAGGAAGTTGGACATGGGGGTGTGCCTGGGAGGACATTTTCAGATCTAGAAAAATGAAAGTCTAGACTATTTGGTGGAAAAGCTCAGTATGGCTGGAGCAGAATGGGGAGTTAGGAGAAGAGGGAGACTCAGCCACATAGGTAGGTAAGGCTGTGTTGGTGAGGACCCTTTATGCCTTAAGAAAAAAAGTTTGGACTTTATCCTGAGGACAATGGGAGCCACTGAAAGATTTTAAACAGGGGAGAAACTGGGACCCCTTAGGTGCAAGGACCCTATTTCATTCACAGTGTCTTGTGGCGTACTTGGCACATAAAAGATTCTGAAACTGAATCAGTTCAATAGTGCATTGGCCAAAATAGAAGAGAGAAGCATTTCATTATGTTTGCTCTTTCTCTTTCTTACTCTGGCATGGCCTCTTTGAGGGTAGTGACTAGGAACTTCTCTTCTCCTGGAAAGCAGGCCGCCATAAACATTTGCAGGACACCAGGCAAGAGCATAAACAGAGGCTTCTGACCCCTGTGGTTCCCCCCTAGTTCTCTTCCTACTCCCCAGCTTCATCGTGCGCCATGAGGAATCTCGGATGTGCGTGACTGCAAATAACCCAGCCCACACCATCTATGTTCTTTTCATACACGGATCTCTCAAACTGCCCCTCTCTTGGTCACTGAGACCTAGATGTGAGCACAGTGTTGGCTGTTTGAGTCTTCAGGAGGATGGACACATAGAGGTAATCTCAGGGCCATTTGGACAGAGATTTCTTGGGTCCTGGATAGCTGGAGTGAGGGAGACAGCAGCTCTGGGCCTGTACACTGGACCTATCAAATTATCCTGTGGGGCTGGGTCATGGCTGGAGGAGAGCCAGAGAAGAACTCTTCAGAGTGTGAAGTCCAGGACAGAACCCCCTTGGCTAAAGGTTAGCACTCCTGGAAAGTATGTGAATTGTGTTTTTCATTCTATAATAGCCTATTCAAGTATTTCTCTTTCACTTGACTTCTTCAGGTTTTCATGCTTGTAGTTATCTGCAAAATTTATTCTCAGTCAAATGTCTGATCTCATTAACATCTCCCAAAGTGTCTAACATTTAGTTGGGACCAAAGCCTTAATCTATAAGAATTTAGTTATTTCTAGGAAGAGTACAGAGAGGGCGAGAGAGGGAGAGAAAGAGAGGTGGAAATGACTAGCAAACCTATGAAGAAACGCTGAGGCATAAAAAAATGCGAACCAGAAGATCAATGAGTCACTGGCTTTTCCGTGACAGTCTGGCAACAAATATGACATTTTGGTCACGTTAATTGTTAATGAATATGTTGAGAAACAGGTATTTTCATATTCTGTTAATGAGATTTCATTTTACTATTATGTAATAGCATAGCATATAGCTAGTAAAAGCATAGAGTCCACTTGTAGATGATGCTTGAAAAATTCTCCTAACTACGTAGTCAAAGAAAGAAGCCATCCAGTAAACAATTTGTTAGTATATCCCTTTTCTTACAAAAAAGAATGTATATATAAAGATACATACAAAATAAGATAAACATATATATTAGCATATTTTAGCATACATAAGCATACATAAACATTTTCCTAGAAGAATCACATACACACAAACTATTTGAATTTTTAACCATGATGCACAGTAGTTTATTAAAATTAAGCTAATGAAGGCTATCTAGGAGGTGATGATAGGTATATTTTCTGCTCATCATTTAATTTCTAGCTTCAACACAGTGTATGGAACATCCTAGGTACTAAATCCCCATTTAGTGAACAAATACATGGAGGAATAATTTTACCAGTACATTAACTTGGAACTCTTTGTGTTCCTCTTCTTCGGCCTGACTACTTCTTGGTGGGGTCCTTGTTTTTTTTTCTCCTCCACCTACACTTATTTTCTTTGTTGGAGTGTTCAGTCGCCTGCCATGAAAGCCATCTATATGTCTATGATGATGGTGTCTACTTTATTAATAAGAGCTCAGACGTCTCACCAGAACTTCAGACTTTCATATCCAACTGCTTATTTAATATTCTTACACAGATATCTAATAGACCTCTCATATTTAACTTGCTCACAACTGAGCTGTTGATATTTTCCTGAAAACATCCTCTACCCCTAGACATCGCAGCTCAGAAGATGCTAACTCTACTCCTCCATTCGCCCAAGCACAAGACTTTTGAGTCCTCCTGGGCTTCTGTTTTGTATAACTCACACTCAGTTTATATCAGGAAATTCTGTTCACTTCAAAGTGAATCCATCTGTCTTTGTGGCCAGCCTACTCTGAGACACCATGATCTCTTGCTGACTTTCTAATCAGCTTTTAACTGATATCTCTGCTCTATTCCTGGTCTGCTATTGTCTACTTTCAGGAGAGCAGTTGGAGTGGACTTTAAAACATAAGTCATATCATGTAATTCTCCTGTTGAAAAAACCTGAAGTGGCTCTCCATGCCTTGCTGGGTAAATTGAAGTCTTCATAACAGCCCACAAGGCCCTGCATCATTGACCCCCACATCCACACACACCTTGGACCTCATCTCCTACTGCTCTTCCTGTCACTTGCTCTGCTGCAGCCACACACACCTCCTTGCTGTTCCTCTAGCAAGCCACGTCTGTGCCCATGTGCACATGCATACAAATGCACATGCAGGCCACTAAGGATCTTTTGTTTGTATTTCAAGTATTTGCTTAAATATCAATTTCTTAATAAGGTACACACTGATCTTTCTAATTAAAATGACAATCTTCCACACTTGTCTTCACTCCAGTCACCTTTATGCAGTCCTGTTTTGTTTTCCTTTGGTAGTACTTTTCATGTTTAATATAATATATGTATAACATAGAGACCAGTGTCTCATAGCACTCAAATGAACTAATTTTTATTTGTTATAGTTTTATGTGTTTTCTCTCATTAGAATGTCATTGCCAAGAAGGAAAATGTTGTTTACTTATATATCTCAAGCTCTCAGTCAGAGTCGTTCCTAATATATAGTAAATACTCAAAAAATATTAGTTGAATGCATGAATGGTGATTGTTGGTCTTTCTTTAAATCAAAGTTTGTCTGCCTATAACTCCCAACTTGCTTGTCCAAATTGGGGAACTCATTTTTTAAGACTGTTTTCAATGCATCATTCAAACTAGCAGAAGGTGTCCTGCGGCAGGCCCACTCCTACCTCTTTATGGTTTTCTGCCTCTGTTATCAAAAGTGGGGAAGACAATGACCATCTTTCTTTTCTGCATGGGCTATGTTAATTGATGGTGAGAAAAGCTGAGACCAGTTTGCATGAATTTGCTGATGTAATGATGTAATTAGCTCAAGTAATGGAGCAAGTCCTAATGGTGCTGTCTTCCTGGGTTCTGGCATTTGAGGCTCTGCTTCCTGTAGGTCTCCTTTAATGTGATTTATTTTTTTACTCTTTTTTTTTTTTTTTTTTGGAGACAGAGCCTCACCCTGTTGCCCAGGCTGGAGTGTGTTGGTGTGATCTTGCCTCACTGCAGCCTCGACCTCCTGAACTCAAGTGATGCTTCCACCTCAGTTTCCCAAGTAGCTGGTACTACAGGCGTGTGCCACTACACCTGGCTAATTTTTGTGGAGATGGGGTTTTGCCATGTCGCCCAGTCTGATCTTGAATTCCTGAGCTCAAGAGATCCTCCCGTTTCGGCCTCCCAAAGTGCTGGGATTATAGGCATGCACCACAGCACCTGGCCCTTCTCCTTTAATATTATTGATAATGATCATTATCACACATTAACTTGGGCCTAAAATCAGAAGTTACAAAGGATACATAGTGAAATCTCCCCACCTTGCGACTCCAATTATTTCAGTTAACAGGGATCAATTTTTGAAATATCCTTTCAGGGATATTTTATGCAGAAAGAAAAACCACACAAATGTGTATTTTTTCTTTTTTTTAGCAAAATAAGAATAACTGCACATCGTTTTGCTCATTGCTTTTTTCACAATAGCATCTGTTAGAGCTCATTCCATTCCAGTACATTAAAAGTTTCTCCCTTTGTTTCCCAGTCTGGATAATAACCTGTGTATATATAGAAGTTCCCAATTTTGGCACTTGCAAACAATGCTGCAGTGAACACATTATTTATACAGCATTCCTCAGGAGGAGATAGACCATATTGATTTAAGTGCAGTTGCTGACTCAGAGGCTGATACTTTTGTAACTAATATTTTGATCAATATTTCCAGTTTCTTCCATCTGAGTTTCACTGATTTATTTCACTCCCTACAATGCATAAGACTGCGTTCTTTTCTCACAAACTCATCAAAATAATGTGTTTTAAAATTAATTGTTCTTGGCCCAGCTGGTAGGTTGAAAATGGGATCATAAAGTAGTTTTGAGTTTTTCTTAATAAGTAAGCTCAACTATATTTTATTACATTTAGTGAACCACAACATTCATTTTCTGGGAACTGCCTGATGATATACCTTACCTAATACTTAATTGTATTCTTGACTATTTTACTATTGATTTGTAGCACTTACACGATAGTGGAGAAATTAACTTATTTTTGTGCTATGAGAAACTAAATTTCTTCCCCTGTGTTTTTTGACCTTTGACTTTGTTATATTTCAGCCACATAGAAAATGTTAATTATGTAAACACATTTTAAAATATTTTATTTTACAGTTCTTGTTTGTTGTATTATAAAACTGATCCCCATTTTGAAAGTATAGAAGAATACCCCCAGATTTTTCTTCAGAGTTAACTTTTAATGTTTTAACCCTTTAAGAATTCATCCTAATATAAAATGAGAGGGATTTTTTTTTGTTGTTCATTCATGGCTTCCCAGTTGTGGCAACAACATTTATTGATTAATTTATCTTTTTTCACAGATTTGAGGGTATGCTTATCATGTACTTTCTTCTGCATATTTTGTCCCAGCTCTGAACTTGTTATCATCCTCTATTGATCTGTCTGTAGATTCATGGTCCAGAACCAACTGTCTAACTATAATAGCTTTATAATATAGTATAAATCGAGTGAACTGCTCCCATACATGACTTTTATTTTTAAGAATTGTCCTGGATGTTTTTACATGTATTCATTTGTGTGCATTATTTTAATGTGGTTTTGTTGAACTGTAACATACATGCATTGAGAATATAGCCCAATGCATTTCAGCCAATGAACTTAAAGTAAAACATCTGTGTAACTACCACCCAAGTCAGGAAATAGAATGATACCCCTCTGCACAGTTTCTCCATCACAGAGTTCCAGGAACTGAATCGGCAAGAGTAAGACTGGCAAAGTTGTAGCTACCTCTGGCAATGAAAGCAGAAAGGCTCTAAAGTTGAGCTTTTTCTGGGTCAGGTTTTAGTGAAATTCTACAAAGGGGTGCACGTTGTCTCCTTGTCAGACTCAGACACTCCTTCCATGTATGGTCTGGTTGTCCCTACACCTGCTTGGTTTTTTCCCAATGAAGTGAACACAATTCATCTCAGATGCTTCCAGAAGTGCTGTCTTGCTTCCCACATCTATTGCAGTCCCTTCCTATGGGCCTTAGACCTGAGGAACACGTGCTTTCCCCAGGAGCCGACTCTTCAGGGTAAAGATTTAAAATCAGAGACTGTGTCTCTGCTGAGGCACCTTTGTGTTCAATATGAGCAATTGTCACATTTTCAAAATTGTATGGAAACTGACTTGACTAGAAAAATTTGCTATTTTATAGAACCATCACTGAATAATCTAAGGAAAAACAGAGGTGTTTCTGTGCTTCTACGCTTTCAGACAAGCCTCCTGGCTGCTCTCCTTGCCTCCTCTGATTGCTGTCCCAAATCTGTGGATATATTCTTGAGCCACCCCCGGGTCCATCTAGTAAGCTATTTACCTCTGGGGCCAGTTGCCACCAAGATCAGAACAAGTCCAGGGCCATCTCGGGTCCTCAATATTCTGAACAATCTGTGAATAATTTCTGAATTTGCATTAGCTTCTTTTGGTCTGTAAAAAGCCTGAAATAGAGTAGCTAGGTGACCAGCAGCATCTGCTGTGTGACCCACCAGGTGAACTGGAACCAAAATTAAAGCTGCAGGCTTCAACTAAGCCCTCAACTGTCCTTCTGTGGGATCTGGAACTCGGTCCTCTCTCTCATGCTTCTGCTTTCAAGAGGTTGAGGTATCACAGCTTTTTCTTAACTACACTCTACATCTTGGATCCCAACTTGAATTAGAACTATTCCTGGAGGTAACTGTGGTTCTCTCTTTTTTCTCCTCAGGCCTGATCAAGGTGATCAGTATAAGAACACCCAATAAGGTGATGAGTATAAGAATTTTCAGGGAATTCCTGACTGCACAACGCAGCTGCAAAGTCTGGGTGTAGGCTTGGCTTTGCTGCCTCCTGGTGGAAGACACAGCCATCCTTAACAGTCCCGAAGCATGACAATGACTCCTCTTTAATGGATTTATCTTATATATGAATGCCAGAAGTCTCCATGGAACTGTGTGTGGGCAAGTGAGTGTGTGTGTGTGCAAGGTAATCAGCGTGCCAGTTACCAATTTATTGTCCCTCAGCTCCAAACACACCCTTCGATTTGTGCTCTGGATAAACAGTATAATCCCTTGAATCCTTTCTCCACTAAAGTGAGAACAATGCTATCTTTTCTCCATAGGGGGCGCTGGAGGGACACTGCAGTTGGAAGAGGCAGGTAGGGGGAAGTGTGTGGCTGTCCGATGGCGCCCATGGCTGTGGCGGGATCCTTTTGCCTCCTTGCAGCGCCGGCATGAGGATGACTTTTTCACAGCCTTCTCACCCTGAAACCAAAGCCCCTCCATGGCTCGAGCTGCCCATAATCAGCGGTACGGGGGTGGGGGAGGGGCCGTCGACACAGAGCTGCGGGCCCCCTTTGCAAGCCTCCTGCTGCCCACTGCTCTGAAGGTAAGCTTGGACTCCCACTGCACATCCAGGCCACGTGGTTCCCGACGTCAGCCTTGCCCTGCATTGCGAAGGTGACCTATTTGCCCCCTGTTGAAGGATTTAATTCCAGACCCAGCCCAGCTAGCTAAACCTGAACACTTCCCTGCTGGCTGGTGGCTGAACCTCAGCTTTCCCAATAGGTATGACCCCTTCTACTTTTGTCCTTCTTCGGTTACCCGCCCTGAGCCTTTTTCTTATGTCTTATAGTTTAGTCTTCTTTTATTATTGTTACTAATTCTTATATTAAACTCCCTCTGTCCAACTTACTGCATTGCTTCCGTCTTCTGATCGAACTTGCTGCTACAGTGGAACAGCTTAGACTGGAAGCTTGGTTCTATAGTTTGCCAGCTCTGGGGCCTTGAACACATTTCTTAACCTCAGATTCCTGGTCTATAAAAAGAGGATGGACACAGTACTTTTGTTTGCAGTCGTTGTGAGGATTAAATGAGATAGAACGTATTAAGCTCCTTGAAGAGTGCTGGTACAGAGTTGGCTAGCAGTTACATAGGGCCACCTCAGGGAACAGAGAAAGGGAGGAAGGAAAAAGGGTCAGAAAAGCAAAATAAGCCAGGAAAATGCCAGAGACAACAAACGATGGCAAAAAACATGTGAACATAGACACATCAAGCTAAATCCAATTTATCAATAGGCAATAAGATTAGTAGGCAAAAGATCAATAGGTCTTCTAATTTATTGAAAATAAACGTTTTATACAGTACTTTAAAATTTAGGAAAAAATTCGAATATATTACCTTATTTAATCTTCAAAATAGATCAGCTTAGTGTCTCTCGTCATTGTTGATGTTTTTTCTATTTTCAGATGTCTCAGATGAGGCTCCGGGAGGTGTTCCAAGCCACCCTGCTGACTTGTAGATTGGAGGGCCTCATCTCCCCGCGGAGCCTGTGGTCTTCCCGCCACTGCCCTCTTGTGGTACGGTGCATAGCAACACCTGATACTACACATACCACATTTCTGGCCCCCAGGCCTTGCAGAGGGTTTAGCTCTGGTAATTGTTGGTCAGTTTTCATTTAGGCCGACTTTGGTCCCCAAAGACCACATGACATGAGAAGGTATCCCCCATAACTCAAAGTAGGATTTCTAATTATTGTCCCAACTTTTAAAATGTTTATTTTTTGTTTTCTGTTATATTGTAATTAAAATTTACGTAGTAATATGTGTATATAATTCATTAATAAACAAAACTACACATATTGCTTACTCATAGAGGCTTGAATAACATTGCTCCAGAACTACATTTTCTAAAACTATTTGAACACAACATATGTCGTATTTTAAATTTAATAATGAAATAATACATTTAACTTTGTTCAAGAAATACAGATAATGCCCCCTTTGTATTATGGTTGAGAAAAAAAATGCAAAGGTCTCACAAATTTATTTTCTCAGTAACACATCAAAGCAGAATACATTTGTGAAGTAAAGTTAATAATATTTACTAAGGTTGGATAGTATCTCAAGAATATGCTGATATTGAAAAATAAGGTAAATCGGATGGACCAGAAACTCTACATGCAAATTCATGGCCAAGTTAAAGGTGATGTGTTTCTAGGTCAGATAATTTGTCAGTGACTTCTGGCCTTCTCCTATTAGGCATATTATTTTCTTAAATGCAGATTGTATGCTAAGAATAAGATTAGTATGTGTTATTTTTATCACATTGATACTTATATTGTTTACAACATTTGTGAAGATAATTATCACTTTCAATTGTGATTTTCACAGAACACCTATTAACAAAGCATGGAATCTCTAGTAGTCTGTGGGAGACTTCAAATAGTTTAACAAGTGCAACCATTTGTCTAATGGAATCTTACAATGAACCCACTATACATAAACAGACAGGAGCTTATTCATTTATTTAAATTTATCTTTTACATTAAAATCAAGTACTTGAACAAATGCAATCATTTGTCTAATAGAATATGACATTGAGACCACTATACATAAACAGACAAGAACTTATTCATTTATTTAAATTTATCTTTTACATTAAAATTTATATCAGCTAGTTAATTAAGAAAAATCGGGTTATTTTGGTGAACATACAAAACTCAATTCATGAAATGCAGATGACACTTGTAGTGTTATTAGTCAGTCTCTCATCCACTCTTTTTCTGTATTTTTTTCTTTCTGGTTGGGCAGTGCTGATAAAATAAGAGTTACTTTGCAAATGGTCCTTGGGTCCCCTGCTTGGAGCTGTGCGGATTGCGCATTACACAACCCAGAGAGCACCAGTCACAGCTCCAGCTGTCAGACAGTTGTCAGAATTTGTTTCTTGCTATTTTGGTTTTCAACAGCTTACTTTACAATTTCAGCAGATTTTGCTATTAGATTAACCTCAATATTTGAAAAAAGAGTTATAAAGGATTTGGAGACAATCAGCAGAAATGTCTGAGAACGGTTCACATTCCTTGATTGCAAAGTGTTTGATGACAAAAGAATTTTTAGAAAGCAACTATGTCAGACAATGTAAGTGTTGAATAGAGACATATTTGATACGCTATGACTTGACAAGATTTATGACATTATGTAAGGCAATGTAATGTATTACTCGCACATATACAATGTGAGACAATCTTTGTTGCTACTCTTAACATTTTAAGATTCCTCAGTTCTCGACTGTAACCTTTTAAAAGCAATCCAGCCACAGCCAGTAGGAATGGAGGTGGTGAGGAGTGGAAGTGGCGGTGGGAGTGGACAGGGCTCTGCTCACCCTCCTGGGTCCTCCTCAGCACTCATAGCCTGCTCCCTCACTCTGCCTTGATGACACTGGTCATACCCTCTGCCTGTTTGTCTCAGTCACCAGCAGAAGCTCAGGACTCCCAAATTGCCTGCCATCACCAGGATTCTTCCCTTTCCCATAGGTCTGCACAATCCTTAATGGGACTCCACCTTCCATCCTTCACCAGTGCCCCAAACCCCCCACAGGCCCGCAAGACTCAACGCTGTGCACACAAAAAAATACTCTCTATCAACCAGCTCTTCTCACAAAGCCATATCCACCTTCTTGCCCAAACTGAAACCCGGGTTCCGAATCGTCCTCTCAGTCCGGCTGTTTGCTTCTTGCCCATGCCTTTGTCCTCACTGGGCCGAGGAATGGGCTGGACATCCGTTACACCAACCACTGCTCCTCTTCATTGTAAATCCCCAGGTGAGTATTTGGCACTCTGCTCACTGTTGCTCTATCCAACACTTTCTGTCATGGTCTTTGATGATTTTAATATTCACAAAAATGATTCCCTTAATAATTTGCTACATTATTCTTTGACCTGTGCACCTCTAACTGGTCTGTCTTTCAGCCTAATGTTCATCTATTCTTATGTCGTACCAGGCTAGACCAGTCATTATTATTAACAACTACAACCCTTCTGTAAAATGAGTTTCAAATTGTCCATTTCCCAAACCTCATCTATTGTATTTCCAACCCACTTGCTCTGCTATCTCAACTCTGAGAAGTCTTTCAATGTGCTGGGAATTACAATTTTCTTTCTTTTATCCTTATCCTATAAGTTTTTTTTTCCTTTTTTTTAACAACTAAGATCCAAACACACACATTAGCCTAGGCCTACACAGGTCAGGATTATCAGTATCACTCTATTTCACTTCCACATCTTGTCCCACTGGAAGGTCTTCAGGAGCAATAATATGCATGGAGCAGTCATCTCCTGTGGCAACAATGCCTTCCTTCTTCTGGATACCTCCTGAAGGACCTGCCTAAGGCTGTCTTACAGTTATTTTATATCGGTAATGGAGTACACTCTAAAATAATAATAAAAATCCAGTGAATACACAAAAACCAGCAACATAGTCATTTAGTATCATTATCAAGAATTATGCACTATGCGTAATTATATGTGCTGTGCATTTATGCAACTGGCAGTCAGCTAGGTTTGCCTGCACCAGCATCACCACAAACACATGAGTAATGCCTTGCACTATGATATTACCATGTGACTCTGTCACTAGGGGATAGGACTTTTTCAGCTTCTTTATCATCTTATAGGACCACTCTTAACATATGCGGCCTATAATTGACCAAAATGTCTTTAGGTAGCACGTGGCTATATATGTTTTTCTCTCATGTACAATGTGAAACACACTTTAGCTATAATATAAATGTGTTTTCATTGCCAGATTTTTGACTATGCTTTCAAAATTAACTGTTTATCAAGTCAATGTATGTTTTATAGAAAAATGATATTTTTTATTGTAAGTAAATAATTGGTATTAAACTTTCTTGTGAAGTTTTACTGCATAAAACATATTAGTAATATAACCTATTCTTAACTATTACAAAAGGCACATCCTGGTGATTTAAAAAACATAATTATACTGTGTTATTTTAGGACAGAGTCAAATACACATGACATTAATTTTCTGTACTTTAATCAATATGGTTATCGCTAGTTGAATACACTTACTGCCAGTAATGCATAATTTATTTTATTTTAAGCCTGAACATTCTATTGGGTACAATAGTAATTATTCTTTTAAAATGTTATCTGTTTAATCAGTGACAAATTTCTAGTATAGAATCATTATTTTACCTTTACTCAAAATAAGCATTTATAAACATAAAACATATAAGGACAAGAAAATTTATGCTAGGTACTAAGATTAGCTTTAGCATGATGTTTTTTATATATAATATAAGATTTATTTGCCAACTGTTAAAATAATTTATCATGAGATGTTGATGCACCTGGACTTATCCAGTACTGTGTTTAATGCGACGAGCTGTAATACAATTTGTGTGAATAAAATTTTACATAACGAGATGTACAAACGGCAAGGTAGATTCTATACATAGTCACACTCTGTAATATTGGGATTTTTGAGTGGGTTAATCAATCATACGTCTTTCCTCTCCAAACTCTTAAACAGTTGAGAAAGAGAATGGCTTAAGACAGAGTTTATAAAGCAGAGCTCTGGCAAATGTAACTTGTACCATCACCAAAATGAACTTTATAATATTTATTTCAAAGTCGAAATCTTGGGGCCTGCCTTGGGATAGAATCTGATCCACAGAGAGACATCCTTCCAGTAAACAGAGTGAGCACAGTAGAAAAGCAGAGACAAAGGAAGGCAGGTCTCTTGCCATTTCACCTCTCAGATGACTCACTCATTCTGCAGTGGAAAGGAGTGTGAGATGGAAGAGATTATTTTAAAAATGAAGCTACAATACAGATAAAAATAACATTTTCCCTTAAATCAATAACTATGATTAAAAAGTCAAAAATATACACAAAGATGTTACACAATTTTTACTCTGCAATCTACTATTTAGACTAACTGATAGTTAACAAGTTAGACTAACAGCTCAGATGAACATGGAGAGCTGGGTGATATCTCCTATACCTTTATGCAACCAGGTGTTATCATTGTCACCTGTTACTTAACATTTTTGAGCAGGCATTCTGAATATTCTCCAAGGTGTCAACACACACACACACACACACACACACACACACACACGCACACACACACACACACACACACAGAGAAATCTCAAGAATCCCTGAAGAACCTCTCTGGAATCCTACTGTTCTTTTGTCATAGGTTGGAAACCACTGATCTGTAAGTCCTCCTCCTTGGACTGAGTATTGGGATATCAAGGATGGTGGTGAAGTTTGCCTTCATTCTAACCCTCAGAACTCCTAGTGCCCTGGGTGCCCCAGGCCAGCCATAACCTTTAGTAATTAATTTTGGGCCAAGGGACAGCCTGGAACAGTGTCTCTTCTGCTAGGACATACTTAGTGGGTGGCATTCAATGTGCGAGACACTCCTCTGCTTGAAACCAGATGTTTTGACAGCATAGCCGTGGTTTAGTTATTTTAAGTTGTGGATATGTGCAGTGTCTGCGGTACTGACCATACCCTATTTCTTTGTCTCCCGCTGACCTGATAGGCACTGAGTGTCTCAAGATTGTGGCTAAGAGCTATAGCCTTGGAGGATGGGCAGAAGCATTGCTGCGGGGAAGCAATGCCTGCTCTTGGGTTGGGAAGGACATTGCTTTAAGAGCAGGCCCTACACCTATGCCATTTGCCTTGTTGAATAGAAGAGGGAAAAACCTGAAAAGGGTAGATAGCAACACCAAGGCCAGAAGTCTCCTGGGTATTGTGCTGACTGAACAATGTACAAATTCCCCCCTCATCCTGGCTCCCGTGTGAAGACATGGAGTGAGGGACTCAGTTGAGCGAATATGCTCAAGGAGTGTATTTCTCATGGTTTCTGAAACTGAGATCTGAGAAGCACAAGCATTGCTGTACCATCTTCTTCCTGAGCATGGGATTCTCCCAAATAAGAAGGGCCTGGGAAGCAAAATGTCCTCAATAAGTAGAAAGAAAACTCTGTGATGGTGGTACTTGCCACAGGGTCACTTACATTTTGGAAACTCTCCCTAATCTTCCCTTCTGAATCTCTGCTTTTCACAGCCCTCTCAAATAACTCAGATGCTGGGTCTATCTTGGTGGGAATTTCCACCTGGCTGGCACCTTGTGGGAGTCTGCTTAAATAATTCAGATTAATGTGAGCTTTTCAGACCTGGGGATGGAGTATTGACAAACACCCATAAGGAAAGGACATCTGGAAAGATAAGCTTTATTTAGCACACTGATCATGCTTCA
Source organism: Cacajao melanocephalus (assembly GCA_963573385.1). NCBI lineage: Eukaryota > Metazoa > Chordata > Mammalia > Primates > Pitheciidae > Cacajao > Cacajao melanocephalus. The sequence goes on along the minus strand of CAUYLG010045825.1, from coordinate 15,438 downwards.
AAAAGCAGATTTTTGTCTTGCATGCAGGTCTCCTTGATCTAGGAACAGAGCCAAGGCCAAGAGGCCTGAGGTTCTCATCAAAAAGGGGAACCCATCACCTATGGAGCTAGGAAACTGAGTTCAGGAGGAAAAGGAAGGAGAAGCGTAAGAGTAAGGGAAGACATCAACTCAGGGCTGGACCTAGGCTGTGATTCTTTGGTTCCTGAAAGGTCACAGGTCAGCTGCAGTCCCCAGAGGTATGGCACCGGGAATATCTGGAAGACTCATGCTCATAGCAGTCAGAATGCTGGGGCTGACGCAGGTAGAATCGTGGAAACTGATGCAAAACTAGAGAGCAGTGGCCTCTAAAGCCAGAAATACAACAACTGGAAACACAGTAAGAGGGAGCTGGAGGAGGGCATGGAGCTGGACATGAAGCAGAAGGCTGAGGGGCCTGCAGGGGCCACTTGGGTGGATATTTGGATCAGCACTTGGCAGGGAGCTGCCACTTCTGCTGGTGTTTCTGATAGGACATCTTGGAGAAAGTCAAGTTACTCTAAAAAACAATGCAAACATTTCAAAAGCCTAATTAATATAAACCTTGTTTGTATCAACATTTTTCTACAGAGCTTGAAATTCTACAGTTGAATATGTGGCTCCGGAAGCCGCATCATTATAGCAGAGCAGCCCTGCTTTCCTGACATAGGAGAGATTCAGCAGTGAGTAACTTAGTTTGGTGACACCTTCTCCTGTGCCTGGCTTGATTCTCTCAAGAATCCTGACTTCAAAGGCAACAGCTTAGGGCACTAGGTAGTCCCCTAAATCTTCAGTTACTTATTATCATATCCTCTAATTTATGCATTCTAAAAATCACATTTTTCACTTTAGTCCATGGTTACATCACCTCTCATCATCATCTCCCTTTTTTTGTTCTTGCATTATGGGCTGTGCCTTTAGCCCTACTCTTCAGTCCTGTGTGGCTGTCTCTTGTCCTACAAACTAGCTCCTCTTGCCCTTCCCGACTCTGCACTGCCCCAATCTCTGGTTAACTTCACTCCTTCTGGGTTTGCTGCTTCTGAACCACCTCGATGATTGCCATGAACCTGGTCTTCCTGGAATGACCAATTTTCATTCTCTCCAACCTCAAATGGCTTTTCCCAAAGGAGGTGTTGCAGCCCCACTCATCCCCAAACTGCCATCAGATCAGTAAAAACACTCACCTCGTTCTCGTAACCTTGGCAAGTGATGGGACTGAGGATACATTGTGTGTGGAAGCCTTTTATACACACACTGCACTGAACTCAAGGGAATGAGCCACAGATGATGTGAAAACTGTTTCCCAACCAGGTGGTTGTGATGACAACTTCCCACATTCCAGTGACTCTGTCATTCTGTCACTTTGTCACCCTGTGTCACTACCAGATCCCCCAGAGTATCTTCCCCTTCATAAACCCTCAGTATTTCCATAAAGATTAGAAGATCATGACTTAGAAGGATATTTATAATGACATAGCTTGGGAATTGAAATTAGGGTTTCTGGAGGAATCCAAAGAATGACTGGCCATCTAAAGTCACAGATGTTGGATCAACGCAGGCACTGATTGGGATTTCTGCAGATTCTAACAAAAAGATTGGAACCAATAATCTAAGCACACATGTGCCACTACTGAGGGCTCAGTGTATTTGATTCAGATACCAAAGTGCCTAAAATATTGATCAACAATGTGGCATCATAGAAAGTCCCAGCTGCAAGATGTTTTAGGATACTTCCACTCTACACAGACCAGGAACATACAGCCACAGGGAGCAAAGGAGGCCTCAAAGTTGTGCAGAGTCTGAACTAGAAGCCATATCTTCTAACTCTCTGGGATCATGAATTCAGGCCCCCATTTCACAGCCCCTTCTTTTGGATTTGCTTGGGAACATCCACTAGAAGCTGCCTCTCCCCTGCCCACAGGCGTCCTCCTTTCTTCATGCCACTCCTCACCCAGTTCACTTTTCTTAGTTCATTGTTTCAACTACTCGTTTGCCAATATGATAAACTTTCTTTTGTTACCCGTTTGGCTTGTCACGGCATTTGACTGGCAAAGCCTCATCTCTGGCTGTATTCTCCCTGTTATGGCTGGTTGCTATAAAAATGAAAACAAAAACAGACATTTTGGCAGGCCGACACCATCATAAAATCATCATCCACCTTGGCTGGTCCAATACATGGATTGATGGTCCCCATATACCTCCCTGCATTCACCATGCGCCTACATCATGCCTTTTCTTTTCCCCTGAACCTTCCAAACCTTCACCACTGCCTCTAGATAGATGGTACTGCCTCTACCACATGGAGCAAAGAGTTGCTGTCAAACATAAAGTGCTTCCGCTTCCTATTCCTAAGTCTTCAAGCCCACTTACATCTGCAGCCATCCTTCATGACTTCCTGTGTTACAGGGGAAGAATGACCCTTTGTCTTTTCCAACATCTATCCCTACCCCTTTGCTCTGGATCCTTGCATCGTCAACCTCAATTGTATTGTTTCTCCTATGAAATGCTCCCATGGCACCCTGTATTCCTGGTAACACTTCCTTATATTTGTTTTTCAATATCTGTCTTCCAGATAGAATGAAATCTCAATGTTCATGGGTTCACTCTTTATCCCCAGCACCTATACAGTATCTGACATCATACAAGTGCTCAAAAATATTTGTTTAATGAATTAATAGGTGATCTGTGGTTGAGGCAAAAGTCTCCCCTCCTTTCACTCCTTGGGAGAGAGTAGCCTGGGAGGCAAGGTCAGTGGCAGGCCTGTGGGGCAGTGTGGGAAGCTGCTCCTGGGATGGAGTCAGCAGCAGGAGCTTTGCACTGCGAGTCAGCGCTCTGGTCCTTGCTCTGCTGCTCCCTCTGGGTTTCAGGAGAGGCTGGACCAGATGATCTCAGGTGTATCTTCAAGTAGGTATTTTATTTATGAGCCTCAGACCTCCACGGAGCTCACACTCAGCCCAGGTCTGTATTTCCCAGTCTGATCCTGTCCCTGAACATATTTTATCTGGGATTGGAAATGACAGTGAATTTGATGAAGAGGGTGGAGATGATGGCTGGAACGTTGACTATGTCAGGGTGTGAAATACTAACAAACAGTTGAAACTCATAGTTACTTTCAACTAATAGTTGAAAGTAAGTCACATTACGGTGGAGGAACGCCATACAGTTTATTCAGTTTCTCCCGCTTGTCGGAGGAAATGACTTATTTAACATCTCTAACATCTCGCCTTGATGTGCCAAAGCAGAGTGTAGTGTATGCATGTGATTCTCGCCTGGTTGTGCCTCTTCTGGCTGAGTGTGAGCCACTGAAGCCCAGATCTATAGAGACAGGCAAAATAATGCTCTTTCCCTGCAATATTCTCGACAAAAAATATTACAAATTTTTTTTAAAGGTTAGAAAACACCATTGTATTTTATTGGTCTAATAACTATCAATGACCTTCTGGTTCAATAATGAAAAATTATTTATCTTGACAGAAATTCCATTTTTGTAGTAACTTTTCAAATGCTATTTTTAAAGATATTAATTCTTTTATTGAATGCCTGATATGTGCAGAGTTTTGTGAATTCAAAGAAGATTAAGATATTTCCTTTAACTTAGAGAATGGTCCAAGTGAGATGATGTGACAGAAAGAAAGGTAATTAACATTTATTCTCAACCTAGCATCCATCAAATATGTTATTTGAATTATCACAGTATAATAGCTCTATGGGTGTCTTACTGTCAATCCCATTTTACAGGTTTTTAAAAAATGAAGCTCGTGGCTCACACCTGTAATCCTAGCACTTTGGGAGGCCGAGGCAGGCAGACCACCTGAGGTCAGGAGTTCAAGACCAACCTGGCCAACATGGCAAAACCTTGTCACTATTAAAAATATAAAAATTAGTCAGGCGTGGTGGCAGGCATCTGTAATCCCAACTACTCCGGAGGCTGAGGCAGGAGACTCACTTTAACCTGGGAGTTGGAGGATGCAGTGAGCTGAGATCGTGCCACTGTCCTCCATCCAGCTTAGGGAATAGAGTGAAACTCTGTCTCAAAAAAAAGAAGCTCAAAAACATTGTAAAACATATCCATGTCTCAAGTCCCTGTGCCCTGATTCTGGGTCACAAACTCTTCCAGCTTCTATGCTGTGTAAGACGTGAATGCAGTAGGCAGTGGTGGAGGCGTGGAGACAGGGCTGGAGGGCGCGCAAAGGCAGAAACCTGTACTGTCTGGGAGGGCATCTCTTGGAAGATGAATGGGAGTCAATCAGGGGGTGAACGGGAAACTGGCATTCTAGCAAAAGGGAAGAAGAATTGACACAGGCACAGAGATGTGGATGAGCTTGGTCTGTTCTGGAAACAGAGCGTGGCCATAGTATTGGGTGCATAAGAATCAGAAGTGGGATGTTTGCCGGACAGAAAGGAAGGAGAGGCCTGAAACATTAAAAGCTTTACTTGCCGCATTGTGTGATTTTAGCATACATTGATGGCTTCCAAATTACGTCTCTTAAAACTCTGTTGCTTGTGTTGCTCGACTGTCATCTCTTTTGAGAGCCTCCAGACAGCATGAGCTTCTCTGCCTTTGTGCACTTCCCAGCCCTCCCTCCATGCCTCCCCCGTAGCTTATTGTGTCAGCTTCATGTCTTTACATAGCATACAAGCTGGGAGAATGTGGGTCTCAGAATCAGGGCATTGGCATTTGAGCTGTGGATATGTTCTTTAACATTTTTTGAGCTTCATTAAAAAAATAAATCTATAAAATGAGATTAACAGTAAGAAACTCATAGAGCTATTGTAATGTGATAATATAATTAACGTGTTTGATGAATAGGAGGTTGAGAATAAATTTTAATTCCCATCCCGTCAATATGAGGGTTCCAGGAATTTGAGCTCCACTTAAAATACCATTAATCCTTGACTGTTTAGGATGCCTGGGAAGGAGACCCTGAGCAGACAACAGTGGGGGCCTTGTACCTATGCCCTGCTGCAATCAGAGTAATTACACCCTTACCTACTTTGTATATTGGAGACATACATATGATTTAGTGTGAAAACAGGGTGATTCTGCTTTTAAAATTTGACTAGAGACAACGGGGCATCTCTGACCATTTAAACAAGGGAGAAGTATGATCAGATTTACATTTTTAAAAGATTACTAGGATAAGGTGGTCTTAGATGTCTTGATTTGGTTATCCACAAAGCTGAAGTCTGTGGTGAATACCCAGCCTGATGGTTCAATGAGGATCAGAGTTGGACTTGGGGGGGTGGCTTTGTTGATGAGCTTCTAGAAAAGGGGAATTGTTGGAAGATGACTGGAAGGTCTTTGCTTGGCCAAGGACATCTGGGCACAGCTGGTGCATTCCTGGACTCCATTCTCATCTGCCCATGTACTTCCTCACCATCCTGCCTGCCTGAGGATTCAAGAATGTTAAGGATTCCCATCTGGCTTGGGTGTGCCCCTTAATTGAAGGGTGAGGTGCCGGCCAAGCTAGCATTGGCATGCATGAGATTCTTATCAAGCTAATTCCTAAGTGATGAGAGAAGGGAAAACAAGGATTATCCTTCTGCCTGAGCAGTCAACCCTTTGAGTAGTCCTCCTATGAGCCAGAATCTCAGTGGGCAGGGAGCATATGTGGGTCTGATTGGCAAGCAGCACTGGGAGAGGATTTATGGTCCTCCCCAGGATGATGGGATGCATACCAGGGCCACTGAGGGACCGATGCTTTCTGTGTTTCTCTTGGAGCACAGAGAATGGTCATGACCCATGATCAATAACCTGCCTCATGGTCCTGTGCCCATTTCAATTAGTGGGTAGAAGAAAGGGACAATATTCAGCGTAACATATTCTCATCACCTCTATTGGGTGGCCTCAAAACAGTCATTCCACCCTATCTGTATAGTGCGAACTAGAGAGGTAGGCCCGTCATGTGTAATATGGTGGTTAAAAGAATAACTGTGCACAAAGAAACCAACACAGTGCCCAACAATCAACAGCTTATTCCATAAGCTGCAATTACAACTATACACATTATTGTTACAGTCCCAGTTATTTTCCAGATGCTGAGCTCTATTTCTTTGGGATTGGGGGAGGCACACCAATATCATCTGGTACCAGCACTCTGGCCCCGCTTTTCCTTAATATCTCTAATCGTAGAAAACTCCCTTGGGTAGAAGCAGCAGGTCATCCCTGGAGCACAGTCCTAGTCCTGACTTCGACCAGCCATGGACCATTTGCCTCTTCTGGGCCTCAGGCTGTTCGTTTGTAAAATGAGTGTTGCTGTTTTCATCTTGATCACTGAGGTAATTATGAGATCTCTGTGCCTGTGGTTGCTCTAGACCCTATTAGAGCCTGGGTGACTCCCTGATTTATCGTCTCTGATAGCTTCGCCAATCCTTCTCCTCTGTAACACATGGAACTATGGCCTCTTTGGATCCTGGGGCCCACCCTGGGTTTTTGGTTAACTTCAGCGAATGAAGCAATAGCTAAAACATCTTATCAGGAGCCTGTGTTTACGCATGCCACCATCAAGTGATGCCTGTTAATCCTAAAATAGGAAGGGATGAAGAATGATCATCTTGCCTGTCATTTGCTTCTGACCCAAGAATAGATTTCTAAATAAGACTATATTTCCAAGATCCCAAGAATGTATTTCTAAATCTCCCAATAAAGGATACTCCACTGCCTACAATGACGGAGCTTTCTGACTCCTGTGAAACTTCATGTCTTTTTGCAGATGTTAAAGAAAGATGAGTTCGCCCAACTAAGGTGAGCAGAACAGATCTGTGACTCCACTGCCCTCCTATTCTTGGGGACAGCTGTTCTGATAACATCTCTGGCCCATCACAACCCCACGCCATTGACCTCTCCATCATTTTCTCCATCGTGCCTAAAAGGAGGTAATCCAGCTGGACTGTGTCTTTCATCCTGCAATTAAACATCTTAAGAGAAAGGTAGGGAAGGTGAATCCCTCTTATCACCATCCTTCACCTCAAAGGGCAGTGTCAGGAACTGATACCTGAGGGTGTTTCAAAGTCCCTGGGGAGCGCTTCTAAACATCTAGTGCCTTTTTTTCTTTTAACTTATATGTTCTTTATTTAGTCTAAAGAATACAGCATTTAAAATAATATATTGAATATCAAAGATATAAACTTTTTCTGTCAAAATAAAGTTTTTTGAATTAAAAGATGTTAAAAATATGTAAGATTTTAAACATCTTTTAAAAGCATAAAGTTAGATATATTCTAAATAAAAGGAATTATACCATTTACCTAGTTTTGTTGTTGCTATAAACTTAAAAAATTTTGTATATAGGAAATTTTAAAAATACATGTATTTATTTAACTGAGAAAACTTGTGCTGTATATATTTAGCATGTACAATATACTGTTTTGAAATAATGTGTACATTGTGCAATGAGTAAATCAAGCTAATTAGCATGCATTATCTCACATACCATTTTTTTGTGGTGAGAACACTTAAAAATACATATATATTTATGTATAGCTCTTATACATAAAATTGATATATACGTAGATTTATAGAACATTTTGTATAAAATATAAAGTCTGCATTTTTCATTACTTGTTACTATAAAACAAAGTACAATCTACATACAGTATTAAAATGAAGCCATATTAAAGCCATATTAAAAAGCTACTCTTGGCTGGGCATGGTGGCTCACATCTGTGATCCCAGCACTTTGGGAGTCTGAGGTGGGTGGATCATCCGAGGTCAGGAGTTGCAGACCCGCCTGGCCAACATAGCGAAACCCCATCTCTACTGAAAATACAAAAAATTACCCAGCTGTGGTGGCAGGCACCTGTAATCCCAGCTACTTGGGAAGCTGAGGCAGGAGAATCACTTGAACCCGGGAGGTAGACGTTGCAGTGAGCTGAGATCGCGTCGTTGCACTCCACCCTAGGCAATAGAGCCAGACTCCTTCTAAAAAAAAAAAAAGGCACTATTAATATTGACATTTCTGATGTACAGGCATATTTTAGGAATTGTGAATAGTCAAATACAGTCTTTATAAGGAAAAACAATAATTAAATCATTAGTTTATTTTTCAGGGTAGTAATTTTGAAATCAATTTGACACACACTAATCAGTGTATCTATAGAATAATACATTGGTTGAACACTTAGCACAGGGAATCCAAGTACTTACTAGAGAAAGCCGAATAGGCCAAAATAGTAAGTAATATTCTTGTCAAAGAAAAATAGTTTCTGTAAAACTTTTTTAAAAACTTGTCATTTGGTAAATGCTTTCAATAAAGAGCAGAAATGCAATGTAGGAAAAAAGATGTTCTTACACACTGTGCTTTACATAATCAACTCAACATCGATATTTTGTGTTTTTCCTACGGAAAAATGGGATTCTTTTCAAAAATCTCTCATGCAAATATATTGAACATTCAAAATGATTATTTAAAAATCTATCAGCTAGATACAAAATTTCAAACAATGGTATATCAATATTCATAAGATATTGCTTCATAAAATATAAATTACTCTTTTTCCCTCTAAAGAAGAAGGCATCTAAACTTTCTTTAAACTATAGATTTTATGACGGTAAGTAGGTGGATATCTATCAAGTTCCTCCAGATGCGTTTCTTCTCACAAAGTGGGCTTTTTCCACTATAAAATGGGGCAGTCCTTTAACCTAGGACTCACTTTTGCTCTCAAACAAAAGAAATCCCCACCACCATATTTAATTTCTTAAGTGGAGTAATTTTAATTGCTTCCCAAATGCAGTCTTGCTGAAGAGTCTGAAAAAGTCTTCACAGTTTTGCTAACTCTAGAATTCCAATTCTAAAAACTTATTCGAAGAAAATTAAGAATAATTATAAATGGGAACGATTATTTTAAATTACAATGGACAGCAAGTTCAAAAGCAACGTAAAAGCCTACTATCAGAGAGCTGGTTATGCAGACCACAATGTGTTAGTGGGTATCATGCGTAAGTAGTGTTGATCAGTATTTACTAGCATGGAAGAGTATCGACGATTGCTCTTGTTCAGTTTTACCATTTACTTAATAGTAAAAAAAAAAAAAAAAAAAAAGTAGGTTATAAAATACTCTGAAATGAACCCATTTTGTGATGTTTAAAGGTTTACAGATACATCTATGAAATGATTAGCCATGATTATTTTTAGGTGATAGGATTTTAGGTTGGTCTTAGTCATCTTCTGTAAGCTTATCTCCATTAACAAATCTTTATACGAGTGTGTGTCATTTGCTCAATGGGAAAAAGCATGCTTATGAAATTATAATTATATATAATCAGGATGCATATCTGCGTATACATGTGTATCCACAAAGGTAACATCATGTCCCAGCAATGAGGAGAATTACTAAGCTCTGGAAATGAGAATTCTACATACTGAATATTACAGGTTGAAATTCTATTCTGAGCCTGGTCAATATAATCTATTGGGTTGGGTACTTTGTTAAAAAAATTAAATGCCTTCAATGTCCCACCAAAAATGTAGATCAGCAAAAATATTTATATAACCCTATATTTATATGCATCATAGTTGAGCTTCAAGTCCCCTTTCAAGCCTGTGTATTTTATGCCATGCTCCCCTCATCTCAGACTACCAGACCCTGGGCTTGGGCCCAGACTTTCCCCAGAGGTGCGATCTTTTGGTAGCTAGTGTTTAATACCTAAAGCTGGTTTGAATTATCATGGAGACTTGGGGTTATGAACTGTGTCCCATCTCTCATCTTACACCTGGCACTCCAGCCAAATTGAAGTTTACACAATTGGTGAGTACCGCCCTTGTTATGCATTTGTTTATGCTGGATCTTCCACCTGGATGATCTTTCCTCCTTACTCCACCTCCAAGCACCAAGGTCTGCTATCTTTAGAGGTCTTATTTAAATGCTTCCTGCCCTAGGGAGTCTCTTCTCCCCACTCCCAAGTGGGATACTCTCTTTCCTTCCAAGGCCTGGGAAACCACCTTTGATCTTTCCCATCAAATGGGTCTCCTCTCTCTGCTGTCTTTGACCTTATGTACTTTTTAAATTCCTGTTTTCAGTTTCTCTGAACACAAATTGAGAGATAAAAATAAGTTAATCAGCTTAAAATGATATTTTTTCACCCACATATTTCTATCTGGAGTGTCCATTGCATCTTCTACTGGATTATAAGCTTTCTAGAGCAGGGATAAATTTCCCACTTAATCTGTAAACACAGAGGCCAGTACACAGTAGGTGCTCAACACATGTTTATTGAATTGGCTTCTTTGGTGCTAGAATTATGCAATGACATAGGTTGACAGCTGTGAGCCTGTTTGAAACTGGGACATAAATCCCAAAACATCTGCTTTTTTAAAATACCATCAGCTGTCTTAGGAGAAAGGAGGAGAAGCAACATCCACCTGGGTTGAGGTGGGGGTCTCAGCATAACTGAGCAAGGGTCTTAACAACTCACAGAACTCAGGGCTCCAAGTAAAGCAGCTTTATTGTTGCTGAGCTGAAGGGGCAAGTGGAAGAGAGCGGTAGTAGCGTGGCTCAGCCTAGTTCTAGCCTCTGTAGAACTGGGGATCAGGAAGTGTTTCTTAGCCCAAATGAGAGGTTGAGGGCCTGGCTTTCCAAGGGGGAATTAGCACCCAAAGCTGGGGTAAAGCGACTGCACCTGTGCCTCAGCTCTTCTGGACTCAGTCACCGATGCACTCTTCCTCTTTGCAGTGGTAGGTCGTGCCCCCACGGAGGCAGTGCAGCTTTCGAGGAGCCCTCCTAGGCTTCTGAACCTCAGGCCTTTGGGAACCGGAAATACAGCCTTCTGAATGGGGAGCAGCACCAGGAGTCAGGCAGGGAGCCAGGCAGGGGTTTGAGGACTGGGGAGGGGAGCACTGGGGAACATTTGGAGGCTTCCAAGATTGCTGCTTCTGCTGTGACATTGTTGGGCTACCAAGTCAAATCTGGAAGAAAAATAGTGGTGTCAGGACTTCTGCTTCTCTCCTCCACGAGCTGGAGCTGTCAAAAGTAGAGACCAAAAAAAAAAAAAAAAAAAAATAGAGACCAGCATTTGCAGGCCACTGAAATCCATCTCAGGAGGAGAAAAATGACTTGAAAGGACTAAATACTTGGGAAGTAAATATTCCCAGGGGACTCACTTACTAACAACCATGTTACTGATATGTTTCCTCTAAAAAAAAAAAATACAAATTGCACCTAGTTGAGCTGACAGTTGACTTTTCCCAGGCCAATGTCCACCTGGTCAAAGAGAGCCTGGTCTTTGCTCTTTCTTTAACTAGTCTTGTTCTGTCCCCAGACTCCTAAGTCTAACTGTCCCTTCTCTGTTTTTCTGGCGCTCTAATTTCTATGGCTTTCTCCCATGATAGATGATTTGGGGTCTTTATTTTTCAGGGACCTACTTCCCTTCCTTTCTTTCTACCCCAAACATCTCCTACCTATTTTTTTTAGCTCCCTTGGAAGAGATAAGACAAGAGATCAGGGCTGCCTTCGCAGCCCTTGAGCTACATCCAAGTGTCTCTTTATCCAGAAGTACGCTTACCCTAGAGGAAGATGTGTGGACAAGTTATCCCAGGAGGAGTCTGGAGGCCTTGTGTGGCCAGGAAGTAAGAGGCTCTTTTATATATCCTCCAGTAGAAGCCTCCAGGCCACATGTTATTGAAGGACAGCCGTGGAGTGGATGATTGATCTGGATATTTCACAATTCCCAGTGCTAGATTCCTCAGCTACATGTAGCTGGGATGTGATTCAAAGGCATCTGCAGGTGGATGAGGGAGCAGAAGGCTGGGGCCTTGAGATTGGCCTGCCTACAGGAGGATACACTGGCCAAGTCTGGATGACATCCTTTGGGGCTGGGTGGGTTGAAGCTGCTATTGAATTCTATGTAGAGCTGGAGGGAAAAATCAGATTCAACATCCCCCAGGGTCTGAGGAAGACTCTCCTTGTCTACCCCCCACCCATCGTCCATGACTGTCAGCATCCCATTCTGTGCCATCACCTCCATGGAGATGGGCCCAGTGCCCCTGCCACATCTGAGTCCTGCATCCTTTCACCTTTATAGATACATCTCACAGTCTTTAGCATTGCTTTGGGTCACGTGACCAAGATACATATCCTATCTCATCTATTAAACTGTTATTTGATGACAGGGACCTTGCCTTTATCACTTCTGCATTCCTAGAGCCTGATGCTGTATTGTCCCTGACACGAAGACCATGCTCATTAGTATCTGTTGAATGAAACAGTCTATGCGCCATTAGAAAAGACTTCGTGTTTCAGGAGAACAAAAAATAGGGAGAAAATAAAGCCCAACTCATTTTGTTTTGTGGATCAGACCTTGACTTCTTGTTTCCATCATTCTACCCTAAGGCACTTGTGAACACCCTTTCTGAGTACAGGGAGCTCTTTGGGTGGCCCTCACCTTACACAACAGGCAGAGCAGAGGGTGGAAAGTAAAACCTTCACACACCTGCTGCCTCTTAAATCCGAAAGGGGAGCTGTTCTTGGAATTACCAAGGGACATTGTGGTTTTAAAAGCCTTCCACAGAGTGAAAAGTTCTTCTTCATCTTTCATGAAAATTGAGATCATCATGTTTTGGCGGTGCTTAAATTGGGAACATTCTCATCTAAATATAGCCCTTCACCTGTGGATGCTTCCATCTCAGAATTGCTCCTGGTGTACACAACTAAGTTAAAAGGCACTGATGAAACTCCCTGCTGCTCAAGTCTGTGGCTCACCTGCCTCTGTATTCCTGATGCCTGACACATAGTAGGTATTCAGGAAACGGTTGGGTAAATTAAAAGATGAGCAATTACAACAAACATTCTGACTGTAGGGGCAGTCCTCAGAGGCCTTCAAATCATATATACGACAAATGTGAGTAGGGCTAGAGTATGGGAGAGGGGATGAAGATCAGGATATAGCACAGGGAATAGGTCGAAGCCAGAAAAGGAGCAGCTGTTAAATCCCAAAATCCAGCAGGACAGGATCATCAAGTCTTAATTGCTTCATCTGGGAAAGCTTTGAGATGCAGTTTGAATGGAGGGAGAAAAGATCTTTGTGAGTGAAACAGCAGGTGGTTGAATGGTATGAAGCCTCAGTCACCCTGTTAGAGCCTGGCCCTGGAGAAAGAGTGCCTGATTTAGAGGGCCTCACGGATTAGACCCCCATCTTCCTTCACTCCCTACTCCCTCTTCTCTCTCCTTCTCTTTCTCCTCCTTCTTTTTTCTCTCTCCTTCTCTTTCTCCTCTTTTCTTCCCTCGGACACCAGAAATAACTCTGATTGCTCCTCAAAAGTGCTTCCCCTGCACTAAGCATTAGTGGGAAGGCAAAGTAACTCTGTCTCAATGCACCAGTTGTTCCTCTTCCCACCCAAGACCTGCACCACAAAAAAACATGCTTCAGAGACCTCACACAGCACAGAGGTTAACTAGCAAGTACTCAGCCCTCACTGTCTCTATCTAGGGCTGAGGGTTCTTTCTAGGACCTCTGCTCTAGGCAAACTATACTTCCTGCCTCCCCTACATCTCTCCCAGACCACCTCCCATAATAAATTGTCCACAGAAATTTCTAAGCCTACTCGTTTTCAGTACAGCAAATTTCATCACGTATAGGATGGAGTATGTTTAGCATCTAGATTTGCCCAGCTCATAAAGTGAGCCTATTTGAGGCCTGTGAGCTGCACTGTCTTCCAGATACACTTACAAGTCCATCCAGGTGTCCTTTGTAGGGACATGGATGAACCTGGAAACCATCATTCTCAGCAAACTGACACAAGAACAGAAAATCAAACACCACATGTTCTCACTCATAGATGGATGTTGAACAATGAGAACACGTGGACACAGGGAGGGGAGCATCACACACTGGGGTCTGTGGCGGGGAACTAGGGGAGGGACAGTGGGGGGTGGGGAGTTGGGGAGGGATAACATGGGGAGAAATGCCAGATATAGGTGATGGGGAGGAAGGCAGCAAACCACATTGCCATGCATGTATCTATGCAACAATCTTGCGTGTTCTTCACATGTACCCGAGAACCTAAAACACAATTATATATATATATATAATTATATATATAATTTTATATATATGTGTATATATATAATTATATATATGTGTGTATATATATATATAAAATTGTCCTTCCTCTAGTTCCCTGCCGCAGACCCCAGCGTGTGATGCTCCCCTCCCTGTGTCCATGTGTTCTCATTGTTCAACATCCGTCTATGAGTGAGAACATGTGGTGTTTGATTTTCTGTTCTTGTGTCATTTTTTATATATATGTAAATCAGGACCACAGAAATGTAATGTTCTTCTTTAATCCCACTCCATCTCTCTTCCTGGTTCAGATTGTGTCTGTGAGCATAATTCTGTGATCTGATATTTATTAAGTCCCCATCATACACTGGATACGAGAAAAAATAAGAACTCCATATCATGTTTCAAAGCTTTCACTCTAGAGGGAATACAAAGTAACAGGTGACACAAGATTGTAAGTGAAAGATGGGCAAATAGGCGAATTGCAGTTGTAGGTTGAGAATAGAACTAGTCCTCTTAAATGTACCAAATTACAATGATAGTGTCTCATGTGATGTGTCTCCCACCATTATCAAAGTTCCATCCTGGTCTGAAGACAGGAGTCCATCTCTGGGAATAATCCCATCTCATTCCTGGTCTCTATTCACAAGACTGTTTCTCTGAGCAGCAGATATCTCCAGGTCCCCAGCCTCAAATGAAGTTGCTTGGCCTCCCAAGTGTCTGGGTTTCCCTTTGGTCAATTTCTCTCTGGTATCCCAAATCATTTGGGTATTCCTGAAGTAACTCCTCAAATATATTTTTAAAATCTCTTTTATTTTGCTTTATGCTTTTATGAATAATTTCCCTGACTGTTGTTAAGTGTTATTCCAGAATGCTCTGATGTCTTCAAGATAAATGTAAATTTGTTTAGCCAGCATTCAAGTCCCTGTGTATACTTACTTGAACCTATCCCATCACTTTATGCTTAACTTCTGGAACTTCCTTTTACTATAACTCCTCGTCTGCTGAATAGATGGATTTATTGTATGGTGAACTGGCTTTTATCTTTGCTGATGTCTGTCTGTGTCCATCTGTCTTTCTTCTTCCCTTTCCCTCTCTGTCTCTTTTTCTTCCTCCTTTTATTTCCTCAGCCCACCTGCCTTTTTCTTTTCTTTCTTTCTTTCTTTCTTTCTTTTCTTTCTTTCTTTTTCTTTTCTTTCTTTCTTTCTTTCTGTTTCTCTCTCTTTTTCTTTCTTTCCTTTCTTTCCCTCCTCTCCTTCCTTTCTTCCCTCCCTTCCCCACCCGTCCCCTCCCCGCCCCGCCCCGGACCCCCCCAACCCCCCCCCCCCCCCCCCCCCCCCCCCCCAAACCCCAAACAAACAAAACAATAATAATGAATTTAAATTTATTTAATAGTTGAAAAAAAAGAAAAAAAAAAAAAGCCCCCA